>PVJL010003299.1:0-27078 GCA_004026885.1 Lyroderma lyra
TCCGTCTCTGCTCCCTTCCCTCTCCCCGACTCGCCCCTTTCTCGCCAGCCTTCAGGTTTACTTGCGATTTGTGGATTTCTCAGCAGCCGGTTTGTCACTCAGGGTCCGCTTTCTTGGCTCCTGGACGGCCGTTCAATTGTGTTTTCTGGGAGAGGCTTTAGGAACCTCCTCTCCAGTCGCCATCTTGTCTTCTCCTCCACCACAGCTTCTTTATCCAATCATCTGTTGCAGGGCACTTTGGTTGTTTCCATGTTTTGGTCATTGTGAACAGCACTGCGATGAACATTGAGATACATAAGTCTTTGAGGAATTCGGTTTTCAATTTTTTTGGTTAGATCCCCAGAAGGGGGACTGCTGGATCATATGGTAACTCCATTTTAAGAATACCATGTTAAGCGAAATAAGTCAGACAGAAAGTGTCAAGAAACATGACTTTATTCATGTGTGGGATATAAAACTGAAAGCAACAAAGAAACAAGGAAAACAACAAAGAAACAAAGACTCATGGACACAGACTGCAATTTGGTGGTTACCAGAGGGTAGAGGGGTAGTGGGTGGTGTTGGGAGCCATGCAGGCTGGCTTTAGGGAAGCATAACTTGTTTTACTTCTGCATCTGGAGGGTGAGTACTTGGAAGAATTGCCTTGGGGAACTGACTCCCTCTCATTTACTCTGACAGTCAAGTTAACTGGTAGAGAGTCAAGGGTGTGTACTGCTCACTGAGGAATGTGGTTGATCTGGCCAGTTCCTTGGGAGACACAAAAGAAAGATAACTGGATAATGGAAGACATGGCCCTAGGAAAACTGACCTCCTTTGTTTGCTCTGAACTTTAGGCTATTGTTAGAGAGTTAATGATAGTTGATGATCTGTTTTTGAGGGAGGAAATGCAAATTTGTTTCTGATGTACTGCACTGCTCTGTAGGTATATATTGATGGCGGAAAATAAACTCGGGGCTTCAGTATTTACTGGAGTCCTCCCGGTAACTCTCTTCTCTGTCTCTTTTCATTAATCCTCACTCCCCCTCTCAGGCTCTTCGATTCATCGGCTGGTTCCGATAGGGTGGTAGAGGAGAAAGGAATATCAAATATACAGTGATGGAAGGAAAACTGATTGTGTGGTGAATATACAATGCTCGTAGGTGATGTATTATAAAAAGGTACCCTTGAAACCTAGAATAGGGAATGACTTGAGGAATGTTACACTAATACATTCAACAACTGAGGAGAAATGTGGAAAGCAAGAGGATTGGGTTTGACTGGGAAAGGGTAGCATGAGGAATCTTTATGGTGATGATTGTGATGTGATAATTGTCTTGACTGTGGTGATGGTTATCAGTGGTAAAGTTGCATAGAACTACACATACACACACATATACATATGCATGCACACCTACAGGATTATGTGTAAAACTGGTAAAATTTGAATATTGGTACAATGTGAATTGTGCAAATATCAATTTTCTGCTCTATCATGATACTATAGTTATTCAAGGTATTACCACTGGGGGAGGCAGGGTGAAGGATTTATTGAAAGTTCCTCTACATTTTTTGCAACTTCTTAATAATTTATAATTATTTCAAAATAAAGTGTGTGTGTGTGTGTGTGTGTGTGTATTTTTGTTGTTGTTTACAATTTCACAACATTTAATTTCAAAAGTAGTGCAATTTCCTTACGTAAACTGCAAAGCAAAACAAAACAAAATGCTGCTACTCTTGTTGAAATACTTTTAGGAAGTATTTTTATTGTTTAATTTATTGGGGTGGCATTGATTAGCAAAAATTACATAGGTTCCAGGTTTACAACTCCACAATATATCATCTATGTGTTACAATATGTGTTCATCACCCAGAGTCAGTTCTCTTTCCATCACCATATATTTGTGTCCCTATACCTTCTACAAACCCCTCCCCCCTTACTCTCAGGTAACTACTAAGATATTGACTGTGTCCATGAGTGCTGTTTCTTCATTGCTTTCAATTTTATGTTCCACATATACATGTAATCATGTAGTTCTTGTTTCTTTCTGTCTGGTTAATTTCACTTACCATGATAATCTCAAGATCCATCCATGTTGTCATAAATGACCCTATTTCATCTTTTCTTATAGCTGAGTAGTATTTAATTGTGCAAATGTACCACAACTTCTTTATCCAGTCATCTATCACAGAACACTTTGGCTCTTTCCAGTCATCTATCACAGAACACTTTGGCTCTTTACATAACTTGACCACTGTAAATAGTGCTGTCATGAACATTGGGGTGCACATATATTTGTGGACTGAAGTTTTCAAGTTATTTGGACAGATATGCAGAAGATGAATTGCTGGGTCATATGGTAATTTTTTCTCAGTTTTTTGAAGAACCTCCATACTGTTCTCCACAGTGGTAGTACCAGTTTGCATTCCCACCAGCAGTGTATGAGGGTTCTTTTTTCTCCACACTCTTTCCAATACTTGTTATTCCTTGTCTTGTTGATTATAGCCATTTAAACAGGTGTGAGGTAATATGTGTAACTCTTTGTGTTTCTGATTTACATTTTTCTAATAGTTAGAAAAGTTGAGCATTTTGTCATGTATCTGTTGGCCATTTGTATGTTTTCCTTGGATAAGTGTCTGTTTAGGTCCTCTATCCATTTTTTAATTGGATTGTTTGTTTTTGTGTTGTTGAGTTGTATGCATTCTTTACATAAATTAGATATTAGTGCCTTATCAGAGACATTGTTGTTTGCAAATACATTTTTCCTTTCAGTTGGTTTTCTCTTTGCTTTTTTTATGGTTTCTTTTGCTGTGCAGAACCTTTTTAGTTTGATGAAGTCCCATTCATTTATGTTCACTTTAATTTCACTTGCATTTTAGGTCAGGTTCATGAAGTCCGCCTGAAATCCAAAGTCTATAAGTTGGTACCTTTGTTTTCTTCTATAAATTTTATTGTTTTGGGTCTTATGTGGAGGTCTTTAATTCATTTTTATTTAATTTTGGTATACAGTGACAGTGTGCAGTTCAGATTAATTGTTTTCCATGCAGTTTTCCAATTTTCTCAGCACCATTTACCAGAAAGGCTTTGTTTTCCCCACTGTATACTTTTTGCTCTTTTGTCAAAAATTATCTGTCCATATATTCATGGATTTATTTCTGGGTTTTCAATTCTGTTCTGTTAATCTATGTGTCTGTTCTTCTGCCAATACCATGCTGTTTTTACTATTGATGTTTGTAGTATAGACTGAAATCAGGGAGTGTAATACTTCCAGCCTCATTTTCTGTAGGGTTTCCTTGGTGATTCGGGGTTTTTAGTGGTTCCATACAAATCTGATTTTTTTTTTATCTATTTCTTGAAAGAATGTCTGTGAGATTTTGATGGGAATTGCATTAAATCTGTGTATTGCTTTGAGTAATTTTAACTATGTTTATTCTTCCAATCCATGAACACAGAATATTTTTTCATTCTTTGTGTCCTCTTCAATTTTTTTTTAGTGGTGTCTTATAGTTTACAATGTATAAGTACTTCACGTTCTTTGTTAAGTTTATTCCTAAGTATTTCATTATTTTTGTTGTGCTCAAAAAAGGTATTGTTTTCCTTTTTCTTTTTCTGAAGTTTCATTTGTTTGCAGATAGGTATGTAATTGATTTCTGTACATTTAATCTGTACTCTGCCACTTTACTATATTTGGTATTGTTTCTAATAGTTTTCTGGTGGAGTCTTCAGAATTTTCTATATAAAGTCATTTGCAAAAAGTGACAGTTTAACTTGCTCTCTCCCAATTTGGATGGGTTTTAGTCCGTTCTATTGCCTGATTGCTCTGGCTAGAACTTCCAGTACTATATTAGATAGCAATGCTGACAGGGGGCATCCCTGACTTGAACTTGATTTTAGGAGAATAGATTTCATTGTTTCCCCATTCAGTATGATATTAGCTGAGGGCTTGTCATATATGGCCTACATTATGTTGAAGTATTTTCCTTCTATCCCCATTTTATTAAGTGTTTTGATAACAATGGATGTTGTATCTTATTAAATGCTTTTTCTACATCAATTGATAAAATAATATAATGTTTATCTTTTATTTTATTTCTGTGGTGTATCACATTGATTGGTTTGGGTATGTTGAACCACGCTTGTGCCCAAGAGATTTCATCCCACTTGATTGTGCTATATAATATATTTAATGCATTGTTGTATTTTATTTGCTAGTATTTTAAGATTTTTACATGTGTGTTCATCAGACATAATGGTCTGTAATTTCTTTTGTGTGGAATTCTTACCAGGTTTCAATATTAGAGTAATGTTGGCCTTGTAGAATGAGTTGGGAAGCATTGCCTCTATTTCAGTTTTTTTGGAATAGTTATAAGAGGATAGGCATTAATTTTTCTTTGAATGCTAGATAAAACTTGTTTGTGAGGTCGTCCTGGGCTTTTGCCTTTGGGAAGATTTTGGGTAATTGTTCCAATTTCGGGTTTTTGTTTGTTTTGTTTTGAGTATTCCCTTTTTTTATTGTTAAACTTATTGGGGTGGCATTTGTTAGTAAGAATTATATAGATTCCCGGTGTACAATTCTACAGTGTGTTGTCTACTTTTTGCATAATAAGTTCACCACCCAGTGTGAGTTGTCTTTCCATCACCATATATTTACTACCCCCTCCCTCCTCTCCCACCCCTCCCCTTTCTCCCATCCCCTTCCCCCTTGTCCCCAAATAAACATTGAACTATTGATTGTGTCCATGGGTTTTTTGTTTGTTTGCTTGTTTTTTCTTTGTTGCTTTCAGTTTTATATTCCACATATGAGTGAAGTCATACAGTTTTTGTTTTTTTTTTCTGTATGGCTTATTTCCCTTAGCATGACAACCTCAAGTCCATCCATTTTGTTGTAAATGGCAGTGTTTCATCTTTTCTTATAGCTGATTAATATTCCATTGTGTATATGTACCACAGATTCTTTATCCAGTCATCTGTTACAGGGCACTTGGGTTGTTTCCATGTTTTAACCACTGTGAACAACGCTACAATAAACATTGGGGTACATAAGTCTTTGCAGACTTTGGTTTTCAAGTTTTTTTGGTAGATCCCAGAAGGGGAATTGCTGGGTCATATGGTATCTTCATTCCCAATTTTCTGAGGAACCTCCACACCATCTTCCATAGTGGTTGTACCAGTTTGCATTCCCACCAGCAGTGTGTGAGAGTTCCTTTTTCTCCACAACTTCTCTAGCACTTGTTAATTCTTGTCTTGTTGATAATAACCATTCTAAAAGGTGTGAAGTGGTATCTCATTGTGGTTTTGACTTGCATTTCCCTGATAGCTAATGAGGATGAGCATTTTTTCATGTCTGCTGGCCATTTGTATTTCTTCATGGGAGAAGTGTCTGTTTAGTTCTTCTACCCACTTTTTAATTGGGTTGTTTGGTTTTTTGTTGTTAAATCATATTAGTTCTTTATATATTTTAGATATTAGACCCTTATATGATACATTGTTTGCAAATATTTTCTCCCATTCAGTTGTCTGTCTCTTTGCTTTGTTGATGGTTTCTTTTGCTATTCATAAGCTTTTTAGTTTGATATAGTCTCATTCATTTATTTTTGCTTTTACTTCCCCTGCCTTTGATGTCAGGTTCATGAAGTCTTCCTTGAGTCCTAGGTCTATAAGTTTAGTACCCAATGGAATATTACTCAGCTATAAGAAACAATGAAATACTGCCATTTGTGAAAAAAAAAAAGAATAGACCTTGAAATCATCATGCTAAGCAAAATAAGCCAGATAGAAAAAAAACATGACTTCATTCATATATGGAATATAAAACTGAAACCAACAGAGAAAAAAAAGCTCATGAATACAGTCAATAGTTTAGTGGTTACCTAAAGGTAAAGGGTGAGGATATGGGAAAGGTGGGAGAGGGAGTCAAATATATGGTGATGGAAAAGGAACTGACTCTGGGTGATGAAAATGTAATGCAACACATAGGCAATGCACTGTAGAATTATACACCTAGAACCTATGTAATTTTTACTCACCAATGTCCCTCTAATAAATTTTGCAATTAAAAAATTTAGTTTAAGGTATATAGTGATACAGTTTATTTTATTTTATTAAATTTATCGGTGTGACATTGGTTAGTAAAAATTACATAGGTTCCAAGTGTACAATTCTATAATACATCATCTATACATTGCATTGTGTTTACCACCCAGAGTCAGTTCTTCCATCACCATATATTGAATTCCCCTCCCTCCTTCCCCATCTCTCTCTCTGCTTACCCTCAGGTAAGCACTAAACTATTGACTGACTGTGTCCATGAGCTTTAGTATCTTTGTTGTTTTCAGTTTTATATTTGACATATGAGTGAAGTCACATTTTTTTTTAATTTTTCTGTCTGGCTTATTTTGCTTAGCATAATGATCTCAAGGTCCAACCATGTTTCTGTGAAATGGATATAATTGACATTTATAAGATACTCAACCCTACAACACAAGACTATACATTATTTTTGAGTGCACATAGAACATTCTTACAGTTAGACCATATGCTAGGTCACAAAGATAGCCTCAGCAAATTCAAGAAGATTGAAATCATACCAAGTATATTCTCAGACCACAAAGCTTTGAAATGGGAGGTCAACTTCAAAAAGAAAGAAGCAAAGAACCCATATATACAAAATAAAGCTATATGTTATTTTAAAAATGACTGTGTCAAAGAAAAAATAAAAGAAAACTTTAAAAATACATAGAAAGTAATAACAATGAAAAACACAATATATCAAACTTACTGGGAAGCAGCAAAAGCCGTAATAATAGGGAAAATTATATCATTATAGGCCTATCTCAAGAATTAATAAAAATTACAAATAAACAACCTAACATCACATTTTAAGTAACTAGAAAAAGAAGAACAAAAAAAATTCCTAAGTCAGCAGAAGGAAGAAATTAATAAAATTTAGAGCAGAACTAAATGAAATAGAGGACAGAAAAACAGTAGAAAGAATTAATGCAACAAAGAGATGATTCATCACAAAAATCAATAAAATTGAGGAACTCTTGGCTTGGTTCACCAAGGGAAAAAGAGAAAAAAACACAAATAACCAAAATACAAAATGAAAGGGAGAAGTTACAACTGACACCACAGAAATAAAAAGTATTATATGAGTATGCCTGAAACCTATGTAATCCTTGCTAACAGATATCACCCCAATAAGTCTAACAATAAAAATGAATTAAAAAAAAAAAAAAACTTCAGGGGACAAATGGAAAAAAAAAAGTATCATATGAAAGTACTATAAAGGGCTATATGCCACAAAATTTAACAACCTAGAAGAAATGGACAAGTTTCTAGATACATAAAGCCTACCTAGATTGAATCAAGAAAACCTGGATAATCTAAATAGACCAATCAACAGGAGGGACATTGAAACAATCATCCAAAACATACCCAAAAGCAAAAGTCCAGGACCAGACAGATGCACCAACAAGTTTTATAAGGCATTAAAAGAGGAATTAACACCTATTCTCCTCAAATCCTTGCCAAAAATTAAAGAGGAGGCAATACAACCCTACTCATTCCACAAGGCCAACATTACCCTAATACCAAAGCCTGCTAATGACAACACAAAAAATGAAAGCTATAGGCCAATCAATATCTCTGATGAACACAAATGCAAAAATCCTAATCAAAATACTATTAATAGCAAATAGAATACAAGAATGAATTAAAAAGATTATACATCATAATCAAGTGGGATTCATCCCAAAGGCACAAGCATGGTTCAACATATGCCAATCAATGTGATAAACCACAACAAAATAATATATATGTACCAATTGATTATAGCAATTGATGCAGAAAAGGCATTTGACAAGATATATAATCCATTTATTATAAAAACACTGAATAAAATGAGTATAAAAGGAAAATAGTTCAATGTAATAAAGCCCATATACAACAAACCCTCCCTCAGTTAATATCATACTGAATGAAGGAAAACTGAAGCCTATTCTTCAAAAATCAGGAACAAGATAGGGATGTCCCCTGTCATCATTGCTATTCAACATAGTACTGGAAGTTGTAGCCTGAGCAATCAAGGAAAAGAAAGAAATCAAAGGCATTCCCATTGGGAGAGAAGTTAAAGTGTCAAATTTTCCAGATGACATGGTACAGTTTATGTAGACTTTTAATTTTGCAAATTTCTGATTAAAATTATTCAATTATTTGAAATATCTTGTCAAGGCTCAGGCAGAATAAATAGAAAGTGTTAAAGCAATTGCTCAGATGACTAAAGTTTATTTTAGAGCAGCGGTTCTCAACCTGTGGGTCATGACCCCTTCGGGGGTCAAACGACCCTTTCACAGTAGTTGCCTAAGACCATCGAAAAACACATATCAGATATTTACATTATGATTTATAACAGTAGCAAAATTACAGTTATGAAGTAGCAACAAAAATAATTTTATGGGGGTCACCACAACATGAGTAACTGCATTAAAGAGTCGTGGCATTAGAAAGGTTGAGAACCGCTGTTTTAGAGAAATTAATTTTTTAGGAACTTCTGCTTATCATTCAAAAAGGTTTGAATTCCTCTCCTCAGGAAATTTCTTTTTTTATGACAAACAACATAACAGATATAGACAAGGAAAGGAAACTAGATATAACACAATTCAATAAGTAATCACTCATTAGGGAAACACCTGATAAGCTGCTCACCATCACCACTAGTATTTCTTACATGTGTGAGAACTGTGAAATTTTACTCTAGAAAGGGAAAAAATCTTTCCCACATAACAACAAGCTCCTAGGGCATCCCAGATGCTGGCACCTGGGGCAATCATGACCCTTGAGGGACAAACCCCTTCTGATCTCAAAAATTGCATTTGATCTTAACCTATTAAAGGAGGGAGGTTTGAAACTAAGTGGGCTTCACAATTAAAAAGACAGCAGTGCATGGAAGTGTTGAGCACTTAAGAGGATCTATAGGTACTGTACCTGGTTTCAGAGGACACATGTCCAAGAAGGTGAGGCCACTTTAGATTTAGATTTCTGACACCAGATATGTTGACCTAAAAATAAAAAGCCTTTCAAAGTGAGGGGAAACCTGCATTTACCTGAGATCAAAGAATAACTATTCAGGAAGCATTGACTCAGGCAGAAGTCCAAATAATATTTGGATTGGGAGACAAAGGCAAGGGATTTAATGAAAACAGGAAGTGAAACAATTACATCAATAAAAGGAAGGTATTTCTATTTTTGCAGATAAGCTGACATAATGATGCTAATTCTAAATAATGTTTTTAATTTTCAGTCCAATAGTCATCATTGCAGTAGTCATATAATATCTGCTTTCTTGTTATCTTTGCAAAAAGTTCTTCGAAATGCTGCCTTCGGCCCATTCCATAGTTTATTTTGCCCTGTCTCAACATTTTAAAGGTTTGAGGCACACAATGTACAAGGAACTCCTCCAGTTCCATTTTAAAGTGGCTTTATTATATTTTAATACTAATTACAGCATCGATGTGGTCTAATGCCTATTGTATTGTATCTGACATTCCTGTAAATTGTAACAGCATGACCTTATAATTAGGGGAAACACCATTTAAAAAGAAATCCTTAGACTCTGGCCCCAAGGGCACATTCTCTATGTCAGAAGTGGCCAGGAGTCTGTGGGAGCATGTTGCTTGGCAAAATGACATACCAGTTGAACCATCCCAATTTTATATAAGTGAAGGTACAATTTTTCTATGGTTTTTCACTCTCAGTGAGCCTCAACTCTAATAACTGCAATGGATAAATGGTTTCAGTGCCAAGTCATAAAAATCCAAATCAGGAGAGACAGAGCTTGTTCCTTTTTATCCCTGTGGGCTCTGAAGTTTTGGGGAGTGTCTTCCTCACAGTCCATCTGTTTTTTTTGTTTTTGTTTGTTTGTTTGTTTGTTTTGGTCTGCGTCTTCTGCCCTGGTGGCTTAATGAATTTAGTAGTCCCTTCACTGTGGTAACAAATCTGGAGAGAGCATTTTTAGTGTAAAAAAGCTGTCAATGACTCAGGGTTTTGTTTTTTTCTAACATACTATGAATTTGGGGTAGGTGGAGGGTGTTGGCCAATCTGGCCAGTTGATTCATCTCAGCTGCTGTGAACAAACAGCTCAGAGTTGGTTCTAGTGGTTTGTATAAATTAATAAGCACCCTTATCTCTTCCCTTTGAACACATTTTTCTAGAAGATTTTGCATTTCTAGCATGGTATAACTATGTGTCTCTATTTCCCGTTCACGTTGGTTGTCATAGATGTTTTGATACCATGGATAGTGATGGGAAACACCTGGGAAGGAGGTTGCTTCTTCCCCAATTCATACACTTCCACCTACCATTCCAGGGTGTCCCAATCAGCCTCATAGTCTACCTCCATTAGTACAATGTTAGCCAATGTTTGGGGGAAAGCTCTTAAACCCTGAAAGCATAGCACCAGGTATTTGGCATGTTGATAGGCTATCATAGCCAGTAAAGCCCATATAATTTAAACAGAGGTCTTAAAAGTATATATTACAGTAGTTTTTCAGCCTCCTCTGGAAACTTGGGAGAAGCTTAAGGGCCCCAATTTTAGTGAGATTTTGTTTAGCTGCACCACAGCAAGGGTGTGACTCCTGACACCCCATGGGGTTGAGGGATAATTTGTGACAGCAACAAAGAATGTAAAAACATAAGAAATGCTCGCTGTGACAGCATTTTCCTGCCCATGGTACAATGATGCCCCTGATAGTGTTGCATGTGTCACAGGTTAGGGCTGGCTCTCTAAGCTCAACACCCCAGTCCCAACCACTGGGAGTGGGCCTAGTAGCCAGTGCCCCCTTGTGGCACTAATATAGGGGAAGTATCCTTGGATTTCAGAACCTGATAGTCACACCCATGTCCCTGATGGGAAAAGAGGCAGAGCCCTATTATCCCAGTTCACTCATTTTACTTCAATACCAAGTCTTCTACAAACGATTACAGCCAATCACCTTCAGACCTGACACCCAGTGGAGTCTTGTTTAGTGACTAATGAGAAACACAACAAATTCAGACTGGGTCTTTCTGATTAGTCTCTGCAAGGGAACCTCTACAATACTGACAATTTAGGGTGGGGATCTGTGACAATACCTGACAGAAGCAATACATAGCAACACAAAGCAATGCCACAGATCTCCAGAGAGCAGTGGTTCTTTGCCAGAGAGACTGAGTAGTCTGAGAGAGGAAGTTAGTGATCCAGTTACAGTTAAAAAGCATTATATGAGATTTAAACTGCACCCACAGACCATTTTCTTCACCATTTGTGTTGGGGGAGCATAGCTGGTGTGTTAAGAATATACAGATTATGACCTGCTAAATGAGGGGGCATGAGCAACTTACATGGGGTTGGATGGTAACTCTTTTGCATCCAAGCTCCCACATTGGGGAAATAAAACCCCTGGAGCTATTTTGAATGAAGTCACAGTTTCAATACACTCACACAAAGAAAGTAAAGTATTAACTGCTTACAGATCCCATAAAAAGAAGGACATAATGCACAATGAGCAGGGAAAAAGGCAGTCTTCGTTCTCAGGTCACTAGTTAGCAGGAAATAGCAGGGTAGCAAGCATCTATTATAATATTTATAAGGTGATTGGGGTGATTATCACTAACCTTTTGCGGGGATCAATTCTAAATGGTTATTGTAAAAGATGTCCCTGGAAAAGCAGTTTGGCAACTTGTGGCAGAAATCCTCAGCACAGGTCCTATTCTAAATATCTAGCTACTGGGTATGAGTAGTGTCATACTGTAAAATTTTGAGATAAGAACTAAAAATAGCTGCTTTCTCATCATAAGTCTTTATGATATATATAATAATTATATAATATATAATGATATATATATATGTATATCATATATATGATAATGATATGCATATTTTATATATACATAATGATATATATAATGTTCCTGTTTAGGAAAATGCCTCTATTTTTCCTATTATGGCTGGATACTTTCCAGACAATATATATGTATATATATGTAAAATCATATTATGTGCAAAGAAAGTTTTATTTCTTCCTTTAATATTTTAATGATGTTTATTTCTTTTTCTTCTTTGCTCTTGCTAGGGATTTCAATACTATGTTTAATAAGAGTGGTGAAAATGAGCACCTTTATCTTGTCCTTGATATTAGAGAATATTAACGCTTTCTAATTTTCACCATTGATCTGATGTTAGCTGTCGGCCTGTCATATATGGTCTTTATTATATTGAGGTATGTTCCATGTATATCAGGCATGCCCAACCTGTGGCCCAGGATGGCTTTGAATGTGGTCCAACACAAATTCTTAAAACTTTATGAGATTTTTTTTTGCTACCCTTTTTTTTAGCTCATCAGCTATCATTAGTGTTAATGTATTTTATGTGTGGCCCAAGACATTTCTTCCAATGTGACCCAAGGAAACCAAAAGGTTGGACGTCATTGATATATACACAATTCTCTGAGAGCATTTGTCATGAATGAATGATGTTATGTTTTCAAATTATTTTTTCTGCTTTTATTGAGATGATTATATGACTTTTATTATATTTAATTCTATTAATGTGATTTATCACAATTATTGATTTCCCTATGTTATACCATCCTGGCATCCCAGAGATAAATCCCACTTGATCATAATATATGATATTTTTAATATGTTGTTGAATTTGATTTGCTAATTTTCCAGAGAATATTTAATCTATATTTATCTGGTATATTGGCCTGTAGTATTTTTTTCTTGTAGTCCTTTTCTGACTTTGGTGTCAGGGTAATAATATTCTTATAAAATCATCTTGTGGGTGCTCCCTCCTCTTCAGGTTTTTGGGAGTGTTTACAAAAGATTGGCAATAATTCTTTAATTTTTTTTTAATTTTCAATTACACTTGAACATTCAGTATTCCTTTATATTAATTTCATGTGTACAACATAGTGGTTAGACATTTATATAATTTATAAAGTGACACCACTACCACCATTAACCTCCCCCATGATTAGTTGGCATTTATTTTTTAAAATGCTTGGTAGAATTTACCAGTGAAACCATCTGTTTCTGGGTTCTTCTCACTTGGGAGTTTTTTTATTACTAATTTCATCTAATTACTTCTTACTGATTTGTTCAAATTTTCTATATCCTTCTTGTTTAAGTCTTGGTGGGTTGCAACTTTCTAGGAATTCACCCACTTTTCTAAGATATTCAATTTGTTGGCATATAATTATTCACTGTAGTATTTTATGATATTTTGTATCTCTGTGTTATCAGTTGTATTGACTGCTTTCCTTTTGGATTTTATTGATTTCAGCCTCTCTTTTCTTAGTCTGGGTAAATGTTTTTCAATTTTGTTTATCTTTCAAAAAATCCTGCTATTTTCCTTAAGTTTTTCTATAATTTTTCTAGTTTCTATTTTATTTATTTAAGTTATGATCTTGGTTATTTTCTTCTTTTTATTAAATTTAAACTTAGTTTTTTTCTTCTTTTTCTATGTCCTTATGGTGTAAAATTAAGTTGCATATTTGATTTTTTTTAATGTAGATGTTTGCCACTATAATCTCCTCTCTTAGAGCCCTATATTCAGCACACCATAGATTCTAGCATGTTGTGTTTTCATTTTCATATTTTTCAAGATATTTTTTCATTTTACCTTTGATTTCTTCTTTGACCTATTGGTTGTTCAGCAGTGCGCAATTAATGCTTACATATTTGTGAAATTTCCAGCTTCCCTTCTCTTATTGATTTTTAATTCCATACCATTATGTTTGGAAAAGATACTTGATATGATTTCCATCTTCTCATATTTGCTAAGACTGTTTTGTCACCTATCATATTATTGATCTTGGAAAATGTCTCCTGTGTGCTTGAGAAACATGTGTATTTTGATCCTATTGAATGAAATGCTCTGTATACATTAGATTAATTTGTTCTAATGTGTGGTTCATGTATAACATTCCTTTGTTGATTTATTTTTGTCTAGATGACCTATTCCTTTGCTGACAGTTAAGTATTAAATTATTCTACTATTATTGAATTATTGTTTGTTTCTTCCTTCAGATCTGTTAGTATTTACTTAATATTTAGGTGCTCCATTTTTGGGTACATATGTTTTCATGAGATAACTTGATCCATTTACATTTAGAGTAATTATTCATATGTAAGGACTTAGGTCTTGGCAGATGAAGTTTCTCCTCACAGCAGCACCCAAATAGAAATCTCAACTAGTGGCTTTGCCTATCTACAGAGCCAAGATGGTGGCCTTGTCTAATCTGAGAACTTGGTTACAAAATTGTGTTTGATTCAGGACCTCAAACAATGAACCATGTCAGCCTTGAAGCCTATTATGCCACCCTTGTATAAGCAGGGAAGCAAATTTATAGCCACACCACCCAATCAGGAAATCTGGCCAGTAGCACTCCAGTGGAGAGCCCCAATGTCAGCTCTACCCATCTACAGAGCAAAGACAGTGACTCTTCAAAGCCAGGGAACTTAATGCAGTAGCATTTCTGTACACTAACCATGAATTATCTGTAAAAAAAATCATAAATTATTCCATTTAAAATGACATAAAAAACAATAAAATATGTAGGAATAAATTTATCCAAGATGGTGAAACTACAAGTCAATGACCAAAAAAAAAAAAAAAATTAAAGAGGACACAAAATAAATGGAAAGATATCCCATGTTCATGGGTTGAAAGAATATTAAAATGTCTATGTTACCAAAAGCCATCTATAGATTCAATGCAATTTTTATCAAGATTCCAATGGCAGTTTTTGCAGAAGTTGAAAAAAATAATAAAAAATCTGTATGGAACCAGGAAAGATCTCACATAAACAAAGCAATCAAAAGGAAAACAAAGGTGTATTCATTATACTTCTTGATTTTAAATTACATTATGAAGCTGTAGTAATCAAAACAGTAGGGCACAAGCATCAAAACAGACACATAGTACAATAAACAGAATCGAGAGCCCGGAAATAAATGCATGCTTGTATGGTCTACTAATATTTGATAAGGGAACCAAGAATACTCAATGGAAAAAAGGCAATCTTTTCAATAAATTGTACTAAAAATATCAAATATTCAGATGGAAAAAATTAAACTAGACCCCTATTTCACATCATTCACAAAATTTAACTTGAATAGATTAAAGACTTAATACAAGACCTGAGACCATAAAGCTTGTAGAAGAAAACATGAACAAATTATTTTACATGGGTATTGGCAATAAATTTTTGGATAGGACAATCTAAAGCACAAAGAACAAAAGCAAAAATAAGCAAGTGGGACTACATCAAATTAAACATTTCTGCACAGGAAAATAAATGATCAACAAAATCAAAACACAACCTCCAGAATGAGAGAAATATTTGCAATCTACACATTTTTAAAGGGTTAATATCTAAAATACAAACGGAGTTCATACAACTCAATAATTAAAATAATAATAATAATAATTCAATTTAAAAATGGACAAAAAACTTTAATAGATATCTTTTCAGAGAAGATATTTAAGTAGCCAGTAGGTACATGAAAAGGTGTTTAACATCACTAAATCACTTGGAAAATGCAAATCAAAACCACAGTGTGATATCACCACACACCTTTTAGAATGTCTTTTACTAAAAATACAAGTGATAAATGCTGGTGAGAATGTGGAGTAAAGGGAACCATTGTAATTGTTGGTGCCAATGTTAACTGGCACAGCCACTATGGAGAATGGAATTGAAGTTCCTCCAAAAAATTTAAAAAGAGCTACCATATAATCCAGCAATGCCACTTCTAGGTATACCTGTAAATAAGAAAAGGAAGTTAGGGAAGGAGCTCAGGAAGGAGGGATGGGGGATTCAAATATATGGTGATGAAAAAAGAAATGTCTATAAGTGGTGAGAACACAATGCAACACATAGATGATAAAGAACTGTACACCTGGAACCTATGTAATTTTGCTGACCAATGTCACTCCAATAAATTTAGTTAAAAAAAGAAAGAAAGGAAAAGAAAATGAAATCAGGATCTTGAAGTGATATCTGCAGCACCATGTTCATTCCAGCATTATTCACTATAGCCAAGACATGAAAACAACATACGTGTCTATCGATGGATAAATAAATAAAATTACACACACACATACACACACACACACACACACACACACACACACACAAAATGAAATATTGTTTATATAAAGAAAAAATGCCTGCTATTTTGCAACAACATGGTTGGACCTAGTGAAGTAAGTCAGAGAAAGTAAAGTACTCTTTGATCTCACTTATATGTTTAATATAAAATAATTAAATTTATATAAACCAAGAACAGATTTCTGGTTGCAGAGTCAGGGATGGGGGATTGAGGGAATTAAGTGAAAGTGGTTGAAAACTACCAACTTCCAGTTATAAATCAGTTTGCTAATGTAAAGTACAACAGAATGACTATAGTCAACAATAAGTGTGTATTGTATATTTAAAAATTGCCAAGGGAGTAGACCTTAAAGTTCTCATAAGAAAAAAAATGTAACTATCTAAAGTGATGAATGTTGACAAAACACATTGTGGCAATCTGTATGCACTATATATCAAATCATTGTGTTGTAGATCTTAAATTTAAATAATGCTATGTGTCAATTACAGCTCAAAAAAAACTGGAAAAGTATATGTTTAAGGCATAAAATATGATGTTTTGCTATAGGTATACATCATGAAATGATTATTTTAATAAATCTAATTGGCATATACAACACTTCACACAGGACACTAAGATCAAATTTTAGCAAATTTCAAGTATAAAATACAGTATAATTAACTATAGTCACCATGATATACATTATATTTTTAGAACTTATTCGTTCTGCATAACTGAATTTTTGTACCCTTTGACCCACATTTCCCTACCTCCCAAGCAACTACCATTCTACTCTGTTTTTGTAAGTTCAACTGTTTCAGATTCCACAATTAACTGAAAGAGCACAGTATTCATATTTTTGTGCCTGGCTTATTTCACTTAACATAATATCCTCAAAATTGACCCATGTGGACCATATGGCAGTATTTTCTTCTTTACTAAGGTAGAATAATATTTATCATAGACACACACACACACACACAAACAAGCACACACATACATATACATATACATATACATATACATATGCATATGCATATGCATATACATATACATATACATATGAGGGCTGCTTGGGAAAAAATCCAGCCATAAATGTACACACACTTTAGAAAGGAAAACAATCAGTATTAAAATTGTAATACTCAATTTATACTAATAACAAAAGATGAATACAAGTCATGTTTGACTTCCACAATTACAGGAGGTACTCAAAGTGGTTACCATCAGCATCCAGACACTTCTGATGATGGCAAACTGCTGCTTGAGCAACATTGACCAAAGTTTCTACTGGTATCACTGTGCATTCCATTACAATTTATTCTCAAAGTATCGATGTCGTAGCAGGTTTTCTACCGTACACCACATCCTCTGAGGTCCACCATAGGTAGAAGTCAAGGGCTGTTAAGTCAGGAGAACATAGGGGAAATTCAAACAACATTGTAAAATTTCAAAAACCACTTCAAAATTATCTAGCACCCCTTGAACAACAGCCGTGTTTCCACTATTTTTTTTGTCCTGCCTGTCACATGGTGATGCTAGCATTCATTTTATTAATGCCATTTATTGAGCAAATGTCATAGTACATATTGCTACTGTAATTCAATTCAACTTTGAAAACTCATACACAGGTAACTTCTCTTAAAATATTTATACTTTCTTTTTTTGGCATCATGGTATATATTTTCTTTATCAATTAATCGGGCCAAGGACATTTAAGTAGTTTCAAATATGCTGGCTCTTGTGAATAATGAGCAATGAAATAAGAGTGCAGGTATTTCTTCAAGGTAATGATTTATTTTCTTTGGATATATACTCACAAGTAGTATAGCTGGATCACATAGTAGTTTTATTTTTAATTTACTTGAGGAAGCTCCATATTATTTATTTTCATTTTAAATAAATTTATTGGGGTGACATTGGTTAATAAAATTATATCAGTTTCAAGTGTACAATTCTATAATACATCTTCTATACATTGCTTTGTGTGTTCACCACCCAAAGTCAAATCTTCTGTCACCATATTTTTGACTGCCTTTACCCTCTTCTACTTCCTTCTCACCCTCCTTACACTCTGGTAACCACTAAACTGTTGTCTGTGTCTTCGAGGCTTTGCTTGTTTGTCTTGTTCATTTGTTGCTTTCCACATTATGTTCCACATACGAGTGAAATCATATGGTTCTTAACTTCTTCTGTCTGACTTATTTTGTTTAGCATGATCATATTTTCTATACTGGCTACACCATTTCTCATTTCCAACCAACAGTGCACTAAGATTCCAGTTTCTCCACATCCTTGCCAACACATATTATCATTTGTTTCTTTGATGGTAAGTATCCAAACAGGAGGGAAGTTATATAACATTGTGCTTTTGCTTTGCATTTTTCTGATGATTAGTGATGTTGAGCATCTTTCCATATACCTATGACCATTTGTTAATATACTTTTAAGAAATGTCTATTCAGATCCTTTGCCCAATTTTTATTAAGTTTTCTTTTTGCTTTTGACTTCTTTATATATTTTATATTAACCCCTTATCATATATATGGTTTGCAAATATTCTCTTCCCTTCTATAGGCTGTCTCCATATGCTACTGATATATTTTTTTAATTTTGTGCACAAGGTTTCAGTTTAATGCAATCGCACTGTCCAGTTTTGCTTTTGTTGCATTGCTTTTAGTGTCATATCAAAGAAATCACTGCCAAGAACAGTGCCAAGATTATTTTTTCTATGTTTTCTTCTAGAAGTTTTATACCTTAAGGTCTTATGTTCATGACTTTAATCCATTTTGTGTTGGTGTAAAGTTTCAATTTCATTCTACAGGTAAAAATCAATTGTCCCAATACTGTTAAAGAAGCTATCCTTTCCCTATTGTGTGTTTTTGGAATATTTTTTGAAGATCCTTTTACTGTAATTTGGTAGATTTATTTCTGGGCTTTCTATTTTGTTCCTTTGGTCTATGTGTCTGTTTTTATGACATTGCTATACTGTGTGATTACTGTAGCTTTGTAATATATTTGAAATCAAGATGTGTGATGCCTGCAAATTTATTTTTCCTTCTCAAGATTATTTTGTTTATTCAGGGACTGTTTTGGTTCCTCATAAATATTAGGAATACTTTTCTCTATTTCTTTGAAAAAAATGTCAGTAAATTTTTTATTGGAACTGAATTAAAATTGTAGATCTACATTGGGGTGAACATTTTTACAATATTTATTATTCCAATTTGTAAACACAGAATAGCCATTTATTTGTGTCTTCTTTAATTTCTTTCATCAGTGTTTTATAAACTTTAGTGTATCTGTGTCTTTCATTTCCTTGGGTATATTTATCCCTACATGTTTTATTTTTTATGTAATTATACATAGGATCATTTCTTAATTTCCCTTTAATATAGTTCTTTGCTAGTTTATATAAAGACAATTGATTTTTGTATGAAGAATTTATATCCTACAACTTTAGTGAGTTCATTTATTAGTTTTAATAGTTTTTGGTTGTGTCTTTAGAGTTTTCTGAGATAAAATCATGACATCTACAAACAGAGAAAAGTATACTCCTTTTACAATATGGATTTTTTTCTCATCTAACTGCTCTTACTGGGACTTCCAGTACAATATTTAATACTAGTAGTGAAAATAGAAATTTTGGTCTTGCTCCTGATCTTAAATCAAAAGCTTTTAGCTTTTTACTATTAAGTATGAGGGGTAATGTTTACTTGTCATACATGCCCTTTATTATGAGATACACTCCTTCAATGTCTACTTTGTTGAAAAATTTTTATTAGTTTCAGGTATACAAAATAATATAGTGATTAGACATTTATATACCTCACAAAATAATAACCCCAATAGGTCTATAACCTCATCTGACACTGTATGTAGTTATAAAAATATTACTGACTATATGAGGTTGGACAATTAATTTCACAAACTCATCCTAGAAAAAGTGCTACATACCTCATTGCTGAATATCGCTATGGTCACCTACAAAGCACTCCCCTTGGGAAGCTATGCACCAACTCCAGCACCTAGTCCACACTTTAAAGCCGTTTTGGAACTCTTTTTCTGGAATGGCTATCAGAGCTGTCATCATACCCAAAATCATAACCTTGGGTTATGACACCTTATGGAGTTGTTTGTACAGTGCTGCCAACATAAGCACATGGTAGCAAGTTCACAAACTTAATTGTTGGATTTGGGAGACGACAACAGGTCTGATGACCATTCCAGAAAAAAGAGTTCGAAAATTGCTTTGAAGGGTGGACTATGTGCTGACATCTGTGCATAGCTTCCCAAGGGGACTGCTTGGAGGGTGATTATAGTGATATTCAACAACAAGCTTTGTAGCACTTATTCTAGGATGAGTTTGTAAAATGAATTATCAGACCTCATATTCCCTATTATGCTGAACTAGATATCCTCATGACTATGTTTTACATTATAGTTGACACTCATTGTTGTTTTATGTTAGTTGTAGGTGCATATCATGGTGGTTAGACATTTATACAATTTATGAAGATATCCCCTGATAAGTTTAGTAACCATTTGACACTATACATAGTTTCTAGAATGTTACTGAGTATATTCCCCATACTGTACTTTTCATCCTGTGACAGTTTTATAACTACGAATTTGTATTCAATCCTTTCACCTTTCCCACCCAGCTCCCAAAGCTCCCTCCAATCTAGTACCCTTCAATTTTTCTCTGTATTTATGAGTCTTTTTGTTTCATTTATCAGTTTATTTTGTTCTTTAGATTCCACATATAAGGGACATCATATAGTATTTGTCTTTCTCAGACTGACTCTTTCCACTCACCATAATACCATCTAGAACCACCCATGTAGTTACAGATGGTAAGATTTAATTTTTTATGGAAGAATGATATTCCATTGTATATAGTATGTATCACAATTTCTTTAGCCAATCATCTATTGATAGGCATTTAGGTTGTTTCCATATCTTGCCTATTGTAAATAGTGCTGTAGTGAACATAGGGGTGCATATATTTTTTCAAATAAGTGTTTTGAAATTTTTTGAATAAATACCCAGCAGTGGAATTGCTGGGTCATAAGGTAGTTCTATGTTTATTTTTTTTAGAAACCTCCATACTGTTTTTCCTAGTGGCTGCACCAATTTTCAATCCCACCAACAGTGCAGAAGGGTTTCCTTTTCTCCACATCCTTGCCAACACTTCTTGTTTGTAGATTTTGACAGGTGTAAGGTAATACCTCATTGTGGTTTTAATTTGCATTTCTCTGATAATTAGTGATATTGAGCATCTTTTCATATATCTATTGGCCATTATATGTCCTCTTTGGAGAAATGTCTATTCAGTTCTTCTGCCCAATTTTTAGTTGAATTGTTTGTGCAGTTTTTGTTTGTTTGTTTTGATGTTGAATTCCTTCTAAATTTTGGATTTTAAACCCCTATTGGTTGTACTATTAGCAAATATCTTCTCCCATTCAGTAGGATGTCTTTCTGTTTTACTGGTGGTTTCCTTTGCTTTGAAAAGATATTTTAATTTTTTAAGTGGTTCTATTTGTTTATATTTTTGTTTTGTTTCCCTTGCTGGAAGAGTTATATCAGTAAAATTATTACTAAGGGTAATGTCCAAGAATTTACTATCTATGTTTTCTTCTAGGAGTTTGATGGTTTCAAATCTTAAATTTAAGTCTTTAATGCATTTTCAGTTTATTCTTGTATATGGTATAAGAAGATGGTCCAGTTTTGTTTTTTGCATGTATCTGTCCAGTTTTCCCAACACTATTGGGTAGACTGTCTTTACCCCAGTATATATTCTTGCTTCCTTTGTCATAGATTAAATTACCATATAGGTATGAATTTATTTCTGAGGTCTCCATTCTGTTCCATTAATCTATGTGTCTGTTTTTAGGCCAATACCATGTTGTTTGGATTACTATGGCCTTATAATATAGTTTGATATCAGGTAGCACAATACCTCCAGCTTTGTTCTTCTTTCTCATGATTTCCATGGGTATTCAGGGTCTTTTATGGTTCCAAGTAAATTTTAGGATTATTTGTTCTAGTCTGTGAAAAATGCTATTGGTTTTTTATGGGGATTCCATTGAATCTATAGATTTCTTTTGGGTAGTATGAACATTTCAAATATATTAATTCTTCTTATCCAAATGCATGGTATATGCTTCCATTTATTTGTATCTTCCATAATTTCTCTCTTCAATGTCTTATAATTTTCTAAATACAGGTCTTTTAATTAATTTATTTTAATTTATTATTATTATTATTATTATTTCCCTGGCTGGGAGTCGAACCCAGGCTGCAGCGTTGAGAGTGCCGAAGCCTAGCCACTACACCACCAGGGAATCCCTAATTAATTTCTTGGTTAAATTTATTTTTAGGTATTTTTTATGTAATTGTAAATAGGATTGTTTCTTAATTTTGATGATAGTTCCTGGTGTATAGAAATGCAACCAGCTTCTGAATATTAATTTTGTATTCTGCTACTTTACTAAATTCATTTATCAGTCCAAATAGTTTCTATTGGAATCTTTGGTTTGTTTTATATATACATATACACACAGTAGACTGATACTCTTATTTATTGGCTTTTGTTTTTTTACTGACTGCTTAAGAATGCTGGTTGCTTTATTTCTGGTTAACGGAGAGTCTACTTACATTTATCCACTACATACCAATCCTCATGGGTGCCAGTTAACTGAGAGTCTACTGCACAGCTTGTGGAGCTAATCAGGAAGTGCTCTGGTGTATTCTGAGGACAGTCTTTGGGTGTGCTGTTTCTGTTGCCTTTTGAGAGGGGCTACCATGCAGGTCAATTTCAGCCTTGTCTGTGATCAGCTCGGGGCTACTGGTGAAACTACAAAGCTATATGTAATTGGTCATTGACTGTGTTGGACCTGGTGTTATGTGAGAATGGCTTCATTGTGAACTGAGGCCAGTTGGCAGTAGTATTGGGACTGGGGCAGCTTAGCAAAAGGTCCAAGGACCTCCTAGGCCTGTTACACTCTACCGATTCCCCATAAGGCTCAGCCATTGAAAGAGCCTCTTTAGGTGCATGGGTCAGGCTGGTTTACACAGTATTGACAATTCTCCTTTCAATGCCACCTGAGTTGGTTGGGGTGGGTTCCCAAGGAGTCATGGGGTGTGACTGGTGGTTTTCACTAAGCTAATGCAGATTCAGTTCTTGTGTCAGTACTGAGCCTGTAGCAACTTTGCAAAATACCTAAAGAATGTTGTGGCTGGCTACAGCTCATCTTGGTCATGCAGATCCCCGAGAGACATCCATAACAAGCTGGAGCATTAGATGGAGCTTACTGCTCACCACTAAAAATTTCCAATCTGCTGCAGACTGTCTGCTGCTATACAAGCTCTGGCAACTTGTAGGGAGGGATCTGCAGTCAGGGCCATGTTCAGCATGCCTGCCAGCAGTGCTCGGGCCTGCCATCTCAATGCAGGCCTCCACAGTCTTTGGTTCCATTGCTGTTTCCCCATCTCCTGCCTAGATACCAGAGGACCCACAAAAGTATTTTTATCCATGAATTGGTGTCAAATATTTGATTTTGTTGGAGGACATAGACTAGATTCCTCCTATTCACTCATTATCTTGCTGACATTTCTATATGTAAATATGTTTCCCCCCATTACAGCTCAATAGTTATTGGGTAGTCATATTTTACATCTTTTTGTGAGTCAACTCCAGCAATTTATATTTCCTCAAAAAATTATTTATTTCATCCAGATTTCCAAATTTAAAGGTATAACATGATAGTGTTTTTATTAGTCAGGGAGGGAGAGAGAGAGAGATTATATAAAACATTTTTAATGTGATTATTAAGGCTGTGGAGTCCTACAATCTTTGTTCTGTAAGCTAGAGCCCCAGGAAAGCAAGTGGTGTAGTTTTGAGAACTGGAGGGCTGATACTGTAAGTGTCAGTCTGAGGACAAAAGATGAATAATGTCCTAGCTCAGTAGTTAGACAGAGAATGAAAACACACCACCACCTTTTTGTTCTATTGAGGCCCTTAATGGATTGGATAATGCTCATCGACATTGTACAGGGCAATCTGTTTTAAACATTCTACTAACTCAAATGTTAATTTAATTCAGAAACGCCCTCACAGAAACATCAAGAAGTAATGTTTAATCTGAGTACCTTGTTTCCCTGTCAAGTTGACATATAAAATTAACCATCACAGTGTTCTCTGATATATTTTTTTTGTTGTTAAATTTATTGGTGTGACATTGGTTAGTAAAAACTACATAGGTTTTAGGTGTACAATTCTACAGTACATTGTCTATGTCTTGCATTATGTGTTCACCACCCAGAGTCAGTTCTCTTTCCATCACCATGTATTTGATTGCCCCAACCTCCTCCCTGACTGCCCTCCCTGCTTAACCTCAGATAACCACTAAACTATTGACAGTGTCCATGAGCTTTTGTTTCTTTGTTGCTTCTAGTTTTACGGTTCACATATGAGTGAAGTCATATGCTTCCAGGATTTTTCTGTCTGACTTATTTCACTTAGCATAATGATCTCAAGGTCCATCCATGTAGTCGTAAATGACAGTATTTCATCTTTTCTTATGGCTGAGTAATATTCCATTGTGTATATGCACAAGAACGCTTTATCCAGTGATATATCTAAGAGCAATTTGGTCGTTTCCATGACTTGGTCACCCTGAACAGTGCTGTGATGAACAGTGGTGTACATATATCTTTGTGGACTAAGGTTTTCAAATTTTGGATGTAGATACACAGAAGAGGAATTGCCAGGTCATATAGTAACTCTATTCTTGATTTTTTGAGGAATCTTTGTACTGTTCTCTATAGCAGTTGTACAAATTTTCATTCCCACCAGCATTGTACAATGGTTTCTTTTTCTCTGTAGCTTCACCAACACTTGTTATTCCTTGTCTTGTTGATAATAGCCATTCTAACAAGTGTGCGATAGAACATAATTGTGGTTTTTATTTGCATTTCCCTAATAGCTATTGAAGTTGAATATTTTTTCACATATCTGTTGGCCATTTCTATCTCATTATGTGAGAATTATCTGTTCAGGTCCTCTGCCCATTTTTAAATTGGATTTTTTTTTGTTGTTGACTTACATGAATTCTTTATACATTTTAAATATGAGCCCCTTATTAGAGGTGTTGTTAGCATATTTTCTCTCTCATTCAGTTGGTTGCCTCTTTGCTCTGTTGATCATTTCTTCTGCTGTACAGAAACCCTTTAGTTTGATATAGTCCTATTCATTTATTTTTTATTTTACTTCCCTTACCTTTGAGGTTGGCTTCAAAAATTCCACCCACCCTGAACCCAAAGTCTATAAGCTTAGTACCAATGTTTTCTTCTATATAGTTTATTGTTTTGGGTCTTAGGTGGAGGTCTTTAATCCATTTTGCAGTTCAGATTAATTCTTTTGCATGTAGTTTTCCACATTTCCTAGCACCATATACTGAAGAAGCTTTCATTTCCTTATTGTACATTTTTCACTCCTTTGTCAAAAATTATCTGTCCATGTATGTGTGGGTTTATTCCTGGGTTTCAATTCTGTTCCATTCATACGTGTGTCTGTTTTTCTCCCAATACCAAGCTGCTTCAATTATTGATCCTTTGCAATATACATTAAAATCAGACAGCATGATGCTTTCAGCCTTATTATTTTTATTTAGGATTGCTTTGACTATTTGGGGTATTTTGTGGTTCTATAAAAATCTGATATTTTCTTTATCTATTTCTTGAAAGAATGTCTGTAGGATTTTTATGGGAATTGCATTAAATATGTACATTACTTTGGTAGTATGGCCATTTTAACTATATTGAGTCTTCCAGTCCATGAACATGGAATATCTTTGCATTTCTATGTGTCCACTTCAATTTCATTTAATAATATCTTATATGATAGTTTTCATTGTAAAAGTTTTTCACATTCTTTGTTAAGTTTATTCCTAGGTATTTTATTCTTTTGTTGTGATCACAAAAGTTTTTTTTCTCATTTCTTTTCCTAATGTTTCATTGTTTGTACATAAAAATGCAGTTGATATTTGTACATTGATTTTGTATCCTGACACTTTACTGTATTAGTTTATTGTTTCTAATAGTTTTCTGGTGGAGTGTTTAGGATTTTCTATATAAAGGATGATGTCTTCTGCAAAAAGTGATAGTATAACTTCTCTCCCATATTGGATGCCTTTTATTTCTATTTCTTGTCTGATTGCTCTGGGTAGAACTTCCTGTACTATGTTGAATAGCAATAGTAACAAGGGACAGTCATGTCTTGTTCCTGATTTTAGAAGAATATGCCTCAATTTTCCCTCATCCAGTATAACATTGGATGACGGCTTGTCAAATATGGACTGTATTATGTTGAGATACTTTCCTCTATACCCCTTTTATTCAGTGTTTTGATCCTAAATGAATTACGTGTCTTGTCAAATGCTTTTCCTACATCAATTGATATAATCATATGGTTTTTATCTTTTACTTTTTTATGTAGTGTATGTATCACATTGATTGATTTGCACATGTTTAACCATCCTTGTGCCCCTGGGATGGATCTCACTTCATCGTGATGTATAATATTTTTAATTCAGTGTTGTATTCTATTTGCTAATATTTTCTTTAGGAATTTTTCCAACTGTGTTCACCAGAGATATTGGTCTATAATTTTCTTTTTGGGGGGTTATCTTTTTATTTTTTAATTCATTTTTATTGTTAGACTTATTGGGGTGACATCTGTTAGCAAGGATTACATAGGTTTCAGGCATATAATTCTACAGAGCATTGTCAACTTGATGTATAATAAGTTCACCACCTAATGTGACTTCTCTTTCCATCACCTTATATTTAGCTTCCCCCCCTCCTCTCCCACCCCCTCCCCTTTCTCCCCTCCCTAACCCACTCGTCCCCAAATAAACATTAAACTATCGATTGTGTCCATGGGTTATTTGTTTGTTCAT
>PVJL010003299.1:27178-161935 GCA_004026885.1 Lyroderma lyra
TTTCATCTTTTCTTACAGCTGAGTAATATTCCATTGTGTATATGTACCACAGCTTCTTTATCCAGTCATCTGTCGCAGGGACCTTTGGTTGTTTCCATGTTTTGGCCACTGTGAACAGTGCTGCAATGAACATTGGGGTACATAAGTCTTTGCGGACAAAGGTTTTCAAGTTCTTTGGGTAGATCCCCAGAAGGGGGTTATCTTTACAAGACTTTGGTATTATGGCAATGTTGGCTCCATGGAATGAGTTGGAAATCATCACCTCTTTTTCAAATTTTTAGAAGAGTTTGAGAAGGATAGGCATTAATTCTTCTTTGAATTCTTGATAAAATTCATTGGTGAGGCCATCTGGTTCCTGCACTTTGTTTTGGGGGATGGTTTGCATGATTGTTTCAATTTCCTTACTGCTAATTGTACTATTTAGATTATCCAGTTCTTCTTGTTTCAGTCTATATGATTCTAGACACTTGTTCATTTTTATAGATTGTTAAATTTGGTGGCATATGCCCCTTCACAATATTCTCATATGATTCTTTGTATTTTTTTGGTATCAGTCAAAATTTCTCCCCACTCATTTCTAATTTTGGTTATCTGTGTCTTTTCTCTTTTTCTCTTGGTGAGCCCACCCAGGGGTTTGTCAATATTATTGATTTTTTTCAAATAACCAGCTCTTTGTTGCATTAATTTTTCTATTATTTTTTCTTCTCTATTTCATTTAATTGTTTTAATATTTATTATTTCCTTCCTTCTACTGATTTTGGGCATTTTTGTTTCTTTTTTTTTCTTGTCTTTTAAGATCAGCTGTTAGGTTGTTTGCTTGTGATTTTTTTGTTTGTTCGTTTCTCTAGATAGGCCTGTAATGCTATACTTTTACCTCTTATTACTGATTTCGCTGCATCCCAATATTTTTGATACTTTGTGTTTTCATTGCCATTAGTTTCTATATATTTTAATCTCTTCTTTTATTTATTCTTTGACCTAGTAATTTCTTAATAACATGTAGTTTAAACTCTATGTATATGTGGGGGGTTTTCTGCTTTCATTTTGCAGTTGATCTCCAATTATAAAACTTTGTGTTCTGAGAATACACTTGGTGTGATTTCAATCTTCATGAATTTGCTGAGGCTAGCTTTGTGAACCAGCATGTTCGATGTGCACTGCAAAAGAACGTACAGTCTTTTGTTGTGGGATGGAGTTTTCTGTAAATGTCAATTATGTTTAATTGATATAATGTATCATTTAGAGATGATATTTATTTGTTTTCTGTTTGGATGATATGTTAATGGCCCTCAAGGTGGTGTTTAGATCACCTACTGTATTTGTGTTTTCATCAGTTTTTCCTTTTAGGTCTGTTAGTAGTTGCTCTGTAATTTTTGGTGCTTCCTGATTGGGGGAATATATATTAATAAGTGTCATTTTTTGTTGCATTGTGTCCTTTAACATTATGAAAGTTTTATCTTTGTCTTTTATTAGCTTTGTTATCCTGAAGTCTATTTCATTTGATATAAGTATGGTTACTCCTGCGTTCTCTGGATGCCATTTGCTTGAAATATTGTTTTCTACCCTTTCACTTTGAGTCTTTCCTTTTAGCTGAGGTGTGTCTCTTGGAGACAGCATAGTGATGTGTTTTGTTTTTAAATCCAGTCTGCTGCTCTGTGCCATTTTATTGGTGAGCTCAGTCCATTTATAGTTAGTGTGATGATTGATATATGAGGATTTCCTATAGCTAATTTGTCTTTTGTTTTCTGGTAGTTCAGTGTCTCAGTTTCTTTTTTGCTTTTTGTTTGCTGTCAGTTATTTTAATTAGATGGTGTTCCATGATCATTCTTTCTGCTTTCTTTTTTTGTTTTGTTTGTTTATGTGTCTTAGCTGAGTATTTTGGGGGGGAGAGGGGTTTGAGTAGTTACTGTGAGATTTAAAAATGAGAGTTTCAAATATGTAGTGGCTTCTTTTTCTAAGCATGCTTTGTATCTGCATTCTCTTTTGGAGATTTAAACCTTAACTTCCTCCCCCTTTATACTTTTGTTGTACAACTTTCCCCTATTTATTTTGATTTTTTATTTCAGGTCAAATAGCCTCCTTCAGTATTTTCTGAAATGTTAGTTGTGTGCTGGAGAATTCTCTCAGCTCATGTCTGAAAAATGTCTTTATTTCTTCTTCATATCTAAAGGATAACTTTGCTGGATAAATTATTCTTGGCTGCTAATTTCTTTTCTTTCCAATATTTTGAATATTTGATTCTACTCCCTCCTGGCTTGGAAAGTTTCTGCTAAGAAGTTTGATGACAGCCTGATGGGCCTTGCTTTATAGGTTATAATCCTATTTCCCTGGCTGCCTCATAAATTCTTTATTTGTCTTTGATCTTTAACATTTTCAGTATATACATTGCAGAAGGTCTACTAGAATTCAGGTAGTTAGAGGTCCTGTTTTCTTTTTGATTTTGAAGTTTCGATTCTTTCCATATGTTTAGAAAGTTATTGTCTACTATTTATTTGAGTAAGCCCTCTGTGGGTTTTTGCTCAGCTTCTTCTGGTACTCCAATTATTTTTATGTTGTTGTTTCTAATGGTGTCAGATATTGCTTATATAGTTCTTTCATTTCTTTTGACCCTCAAATCTCTCTCTTTTTCCTTCTCTGACATTTCCACATTTCTATCTTCTATATCACTAATTCTTTCCTCCATCTGGTTTGCCTGCTTCCTATGCTAGCAATGAGTATTTCATTTTTCATTTCTTTTATTGCATTGCATATAGCCAGAATTTCTATTTGGTTCTTTTTTATATTTTCAATTTATTTTTTAAAGTATTACTTTTATTCACAGCTTTCCTTTCTGAGATCATTTAGCTGCTTTTGTGTACTCTGCTAGTTTCCTTTTACCTCTCTGAGTGTTTTCAGAATTTCAGTCTTTAATTCTGTTATTTAGATTATATATTTCCATATCTTTCAGTTTCTTTTCTGATGAATTTTCATTTTCTTTCTGAGCAGCTTTGTTCCTCAGGGTACTCATTGTTGATGGAGTGTGTCTCTTTTTTGGCATAAGGACTTTTACCCTGACAGATACAGGGATGTCTTTCTTTCACTTCCCAGTTAGTGTCATGGCATTGTCTTATAATATTTTTGTTGGCCATTTAGTCTTCTCACACTGGAAAATTTCCTGGAAGTTTGGCTTTTCTTCTTTAACCCAGTCTCCTTGGTCTCAGTGCACCTCTTCTTTGGGAGGATGTGGGGGGCAATAGTACTCTATGCCGCTGAGATTCCAGTGCAGGCAGAAGCTGCCACATTTGTGTTTTGCAGTTTTCCTGAGCCCTCTGTCAGTTTCAGCTGAAAGGATGGGGATGGGTTTGTTGGGAAAGGCACAGGCTTGTTTGTGGTACAAGATGGTGATGGTTTCCTCGGTATAACTTACTGTATGCATGCACTGGGTGGAGTTGGGGAGGGATGAGACTTAGAAGAGAGTTAGGACTTCACCTGGTGGTGAGTGCACTGTGGGTTGTAACTGCTGTGTGTTTCAAGGTCATACGCTGCCCTGGGTACTGAGCTCAGCTGTAACACAAGTCTGGCCCTCCATCAGGAGTGCACAAGGCCAGGATGAGTGCGAGCCATTGGCTCTGTCTTTTCTTTTTCTCCTGAGCCCATGTTTCACCCAGAATTGTGTTTTTCTCTGGTCAGGTTTTCCACAGCTGCCAACTCTCAGTCTCTAGCTCACCCAGGGCTGTCCTGTGGCTGAGTTGGTGCTGTTGCACCCCTCAGTTCCTGGCTCCAAGCTCACCCAGGCCTGCATTCATGCTCCAACTGCAGCCCTAGTTTTCTCAGGGCTGTGTAAGGCACCTCTGTTCAGGCTCTAACTCATCCAGGACCATGTACTCAAGCCATAAGTCACCCAGGGCAGTGGAACACTCCTGAGCTCAGGCCCAAACTTTTCCAGGGTAGAGTGAGCTTTAGCCACCTGTGCTTCTGTCCTTGTAAATTCTCAGATTCTTACCTGCCCAGGGTTGTGCTGCGTTTCAGCCCATGTTCCTAGGCTACCAGCTCACTCCCTGTTCTGCCAGGCTCCAGGTCATGATCTGCAGCCCTTTCAGTCCCTTTACCTTCTCTCCTGTTCACCTCCCTTTTTTTACCTCTAGACATTCTCTTGCAGTGAGTGGGTCGCTCAGCTGAGGCTGTGCATTGCTGAGGGATTCCCTTTTTGAATTTTAGTTTCCCATTTGATGTATTTTCCAGGAGAGGTTTCAAGAATCTCCTCTCACACTGCCATCTTGATAACATATGTTCTCTGATATTTCTAAAGGATTCTTGCATATCTCTGGTTAAAGTCCTTTTCTTATTCCTAGCATTATATGCGGGTTGACTAGAAAGTATCCAGCCATGTGATATGAAAAAATAGAGACATTTATGGCTGTATTTTTTTAGATAGCCTTCATGTGTTTGTCCTTTTTTTTTTTTCTTTTTTTTTTGTGGTCAGATTTTCTACATGTTTTATCATTTAACTGATATTTTTGAAGAATTTCTTGACTTTATTTCTCAATTTTATTGCATTGTTTTTAATTTATGTTGTTTCTTTAGAATTATTTTCTCCTTACTTTTCCTGGGTTTACATTGATATTCCCATTTTAGCTTCTAGAACTGACTGCTTATTTCACTTTTCAATATTTTTCACTTTTAAATAAAAGATTATGATTTTGTTTGATAATGTTTGGCTACATTACTTATGCTTTGACATGTAGTGATATTAATTATTAAATAGCTTATAATTTCAGTTTTGATTATAACTTCAATGCAGGAGGTATATGGAAGTTTTTATTTTTAATTATAAGTGCTTTTCTCCCTCCTCCTCCCTTCCTTTTGTTGATATTTTCTAGTTTTATTGCACTGTGATTAAGGAATGTGATATGTAAGATTTCTACTTTTTGAAATGTATTTAAAATTTACATTGTGTTGTGGTATAGGGTTAACTTTTATAAATGTTTCATGCACATTTATAAAGTAAGGGATATTGGGTGGTCCAAGAGGGTCAACTATGTGGTGGTGGGATAAGAACTGACTGTGGTGATGAACACACAGTGCGATTTATAGATGATTCATCATAGAAATATACACTTGAAACCTATATAACTATAATATCCAATGTCAGCCAAATAAATTTAATTAAAGAAAAATATTTTTAAAGTATGCACATGGTTTAAAATATCTATATTCTACTTTAACCAAGATTTCTAATTATGTCATTGAAATCATGTATGTCCATACTCATTTTTTCTAATATTTCAAATTATGAGAGTAATATGTAAACATTTCTACTATAATTTTGGCTTTGTCAGCTTGCTTTCAGAGGTTTTACTAAAACATTTTTGCTCTATATATTTCAGTCCTGTTTTGTTTAGTAGATGAATTTCATGACTATGATCTCTTCAGTGGGTTTTACTTTTTGTAAAAATAGTCCATGTATTTAATATTTTGGGACTTGATTTCTTTGCTAAACCAAAATTGCCATTTCTTTTTTTATTTTGTTATTATTTGTGATGGCTGTGGTAGATTGGTGCTAAATATCCAGGCCAAGCTCCTTCTACAATTTCTTCCTTTACTGCAGAACCCCTTACAACCAAGTGTCTGAGTGTGGTTTGGTTCCAGTCAGATGCACTCATATGAAATTGAATGCTGAAAGTGAGACTACATTGAGTGTAGATATTGAACATCTGCATTTTAAAAAAGTATTCCAGATCATTCTAACAGATAGACATGGTTGAGAACCAACAGATTTAATGTAGATGTTAGGTTTTATGAATGGGTATGGGTGTTGATAGGAAAAAGCCCACGGAAAGGCTTATCTTCAGAGTATGCAGGAGGAAAAATAGAGAATTTCATATTTGTAATGAGCCATTGTTTTTTCACTTCTGCACTTATTGAATGGGCCTAAACTTTAAGTAACCTAGAGCAGTGTTCAACTTTAACAGACATGTGAATCATCCGAGTATTTTGTTAATATGCAGGTTCTAATTCAATAGAGTTTGAGATGGGGCTTAAGGGTCTGCATTTCTAGCAATCTCCCAGATGATATTGATGCTGCAAGTCCACAGACCATTATTTCATTCTTCATTAAATGAGCACAATGAGGTACTCAGATGTTACAACATGAAGATAGCTGAAGCTGCCATTCATTATTCACCCAACAGGGCATTGACTCGGCTTCCAAAGTCCTGCCATTCCTCCACCACTAGCCTTATATCCTCCTATTGTGCCTAGCTCGTGCTGGAATTTGAAGGAGAAATGGGCTCTATAGGGTTGAAAAGTATAACCACTTTCCAAGAAGGTCCCACTTTGTCTATATTAGGTTGCCTATATCTCAGCTTTGTCTGTTTTATTTCCATTAATCTGTCTATTATCTTCCAAAAATTCCTCAAGCTTTCTGCTTTTTCCTTTGTACCCTTCCTGGTTGTCCAGCACTGCTATAGACTGTTTTCTTTTATATTGATTTTATTATTTCATTGAGACTTGTGAAGTTAAGAGAGAAAAATATATGGGCTTAATTTGTGACCTGGGAGCAAAAATCATACTTTTGATTTCATAGTAATTGAAGTTTCTTCTCCCACCTGCTATTTGAAACCTGAAGTTCTAACATTGGAATTTCATTTATTTGTTAAAATGTGAGCAAGTTTCCATTTTGAGCTGTTTTCTGAAAAATAAAAAAAAAAAGAACCTGAAAGCAGACACAAATGAGGAAGGTTATAAAGTAAAGGAAAATCACCTCACTTCTTAAAAACCAACACAGACCCTTTAATCACAGTCCTTGGCAGGGAAGTAGCTGCTTACCAAGTAGCCCAAATTTATCCCCTCTGTTTTATTTTCCTTCCAGGGATTTTTTTTACTTCAATTCCCACTGTCATCACCATACCTAACTCTAGGGGACCTCTGGTTCAGCCAAATATGGATAAAACCTATCCCTTGGTTTCCTCAGTAATAGTAGCATCAATAGAAATAACAATAATGGTAACAGCAGTTGTCTTTCTTTACCCTTTCTATGCATCAAGCACTGTGCCAGGAACTTGTTATGAATTATCTAATTAATTTCTTATAGTTATCCTGGAAAATGGCTAAAATTATTATGCTCATTTTAATGAAACTGAGGTACCAACAGGTTATGTGACCTACCCAGGTAGTAATTAGCAGAGTCAACATTAGATTCCAGGTGTCATTGAACCCAGAGGCACAAACTTCAACATTTTACTGACTGAACATATATATATTCCAGTTCCATTGTCTATAATGCCCTACCATTCAGTCCTCAATTCTGGTCTGAATAACTGATATCTTTACCAGTGACTGAGGCCAACCAATGATTTTACATCCAGGAATAGAGGATCTGTGGTTCTGACATGGTTAAAGAGTAGAATTGCACTTGCCAAATGGTTTCTACCCAAATACCATACATACCTGATAAAACCATATCAACCAATAACATCAGACTTCTCAGCAGAAACTCTACAAGCCAGGAGAAAGTATAAATACAAGCCAGGAGAAAGTATAAATCAAATATTCAAAATAAAGTAGAGAAACTACTGGCCAAGAATAATTTATCCAGGAAAGTTATCCTTTAGATATAAAGGAGGAATAAAGACCTTTTCAGACATACAGAAGCTGAGGAAATTCTCCAACACAAGGCAGGCATTTCAAGAAATACTGAGGGAGGTTATTTGACCTGAAACAAAAAGTGAAAATAAATGGAGAAGAGTTGGGACAACAACAAAAATGAAAAAAAGGAAGTAATGGCCATAGGAAATCTTCATATATCAGTCATCATCCTAAATGTAAATGGACTGAACTCACCAATTAAAAAGGCAGAGTAGCAGACTGGATTAAAAAACAAAACCCATCCATATGTTGTCTCTAAGAGACACACCTCAGCCACAAGGACAAAAGCAGACACAAAGTGAAAGGGTGGAAAAAAATACTCCAAGCAAATGGCAACCAGAGAAAAACAGGAGTTGCATACTGATATCTGACAAAATAGACTTCAGAATATAAAAGGTAATAAGAGACAAAGATGGAAATTTCATAACGATAAAAGGGACAACAGAACAAGAAGACATGACACACATTAATATATGCCCCCAATCAGGAATCACCAAAATTTACAAAGCAATTACTAGCAAATATAAAAGAAGAACCTGGCAAAAACACAATTATAGTAAGGGAACTAAATGCAGCCTTGACAGTCATGGACAGATCATCCAAACAGGAAATATATGGGGGATAATGCATTAATCTACTTGTATATGTAGATCCATCAATTTGTTTTCTAAATAGAAAGCAGGGTTTATGCAGCCACTCCTCCACGCTATCATCTTTCCAGAAAACAAACCTAGTTAGCCGGGGTTATAGAACCCTTTTGGGTTGATGAAAAGAAGGCTAGATCCCAGGCAAAGGGAAAGGAGAGGTCATGTTATTTATTTGAGAAATATCTTTTATATAGACATGGTGATGGGGGAAGTGGCACAGGGCTTTCTCTTTTAAGTAAACGTTGGGGATTCTTTAAGAAAATAGGCACAGGAAAGTTGCATTTAGGCCTGCTTCCTTTTACTTGTAACAGTTTTATTGTAATACAATTCACATAATATAAAATTCAACATTTAAAATGTATACAAGCATTGCCCGGAAACTATCCAGCCATGTAATATGAAAAAAAGAGGCATTTATGGATGAATATTTTCAGAAGAGCTCTAGTATAATTCACTGCTCTTTAGTACAGTCACAGAACTATGTGATCATCAACACAATCAGGTTTTGATCATTTTCATCATCCCAAAAAAGAAACACTATATCCATTTGCAGTCATTCCCTGTCTACTCCCGAACTCCTGGCAATCAGTAAATTACTTTTTGTCTCTATGGATTTGCTTATTCTGGACATTGCATATAAATGGAATCATACTAAAGATTTTTGAGTTTAGTTTCTTTCACATAGCATTTTAGTTTTATTTTTATTTTTTTTTAATTTTAAAATTATTGGGATGACATTGGTTAAACAAGAATTACATAGGTTCCAGGTGTACAATTCTACAGTGCATCGTCTATGTATTGCATTATATGTTCACTGTTCATTGTCAGTGCATAATTTCTTTTTATGGCTGAATAATATTCCAAAATAGGGATATGCCACATTTTATTTATACATTCATTAGTTGATGGACATTTTGTTTTTTTTTTTTATCTTTAGCAATTATATATAAAGCTGTTATGATCATTTATTTACAAGTTTTTGTGTGGACATTTTTTATTGTCTTTTCTGTATATATATACCTAGAAGTGGAATTGCTGCTAGGTCATATGAGGTCTGCCGGTGCGAGGGTGAGGGGAGGAAATCCAGCCATCGTCAATAGAAGGAGAACTGTTTCCATGACAACAATGTAATCTGGCAGCCAAGGAGAGTGAACTGGAATGCTAATGTGTGAACAATGATGCCTTCACTATGCTAGTCGGAGGGGGTGCTAGATGCCATTGAGTGAAAATGTTTACTGGGTAGTTGTTGCATTTAAAATGACTGAGTGAGTAGAGCAATGAACCTGCATCAAACTTTGTGTTAAGCTTGAACATTCTTCTGTGAAATCTATTTGGATGTTTCATAAGACTTTCAGGGATAATGCAATGAGTGCTGCACAAATAAAAATGTGGCACAAATGCTTCAAAGATGGTTGAGAATCTGTTGAAAGTTATCCATGTTCTGGAAGACTTGCAGCAAGCAGAAAACCTGAGAATGTGGAACTTGTATGGACTGCAATCAACAAAGGTACCTACTTTGAAGGGGACTGAGACATCGTTGTCCTATGGACAATATTTCTTGTATCTTGCATTTTCTTCAATAAACACTTCTATTTTCATTTTACATGGCTGGATACTTTCCAGACAGACCTCATATAAGTAACAAACTCTATGTCAAAGCTTTTGCAAAACTGTGAGATCCAAATTTTACCAATTTGAGTGCTTACGATCCCCTAGGCATTGTGCTAAGTCTTTTCCATGTTAACTATAAACTGATGTTCTCCTTACAATTCTGTCAAGTAATTACTAACTATTCTTATGCCCATCTGACATATGAGGAAACAGAAATTTAGAGAGCAGATATCATCTGCCTATGGTCCCACTTTTAGGAAATGGATCATGGAGCTGGGATTTGAATGGAGGCAGTGTGGATCTAGAGTGCTTGGAGGAGGAGATGGCCTTGCAGAAATTTAAAAAAAGATTTTGCTCAAAAAAATGATGATTTTGTATTAGAATATCCATTTTGTAGCAGAAGTTTAGATTTTGGCTTTCATTGACTTATCTTTTTAGTGTAACTAAGTGGTTAAAAGTGCAATCCCTATAGCCAGATGGGTTGAACTCGAGGTCCAAGCTCTGTCACTCATTTGTATGACCTTAAACAATTTACTTAATCAACATATGCCTCAGTTACTTCATATGCAAAATGGTTCAATAATGGCATTTTGCTCATAGGCCTGTTGTGATGATTGAATTGATTTAATATAAGCAAGGTGTTTGAAATAGAATTTGTATACATTGTAAGTGCTCAATAAATCTTAAAAAAATATGGAATGATGTTTTTTCCAACTTTTTGGATCATGAACTCCCATCAGTAAATCATTTCTAAGCACACCTTCACAACATATTGATTATAAATTATAATTATGTACTACTGACAATCCATATTTAATTATTGGGACAACTTAAGTTCCTTATTTTTTTTTTAGATAATAGAAGTTATAATATTTTCTTATGTTGTTCATGGATGATAGTGTGTGCTTCTCTCTGACCACTGGCTTAGTTTCAGATGAGGAACCTTGGCCTGGAGTGACTTTTCCCAGGTTCTTTTTTTTTTTTTTTTTTTTTTTTTTTTGGTATGTGGATAGTTCCCTGGCCAGGAATCGAACCCAGGCCGCAGCGCTGACAGCGCCAGCAATGAAGCCTTAAGCCACTACACCACCAGGGAACTCCCCCAGGTTCTTTAGTACTACAATGATACAAGGGGACTGAGTCTATGTGTTCTATGTGAGTAGGGAAAGGGATAGGAACAGGAAAGTTAAAGAAGGGACTTCTAGTGGTTATAAGCATGAGCTATTTTTATTAGGGGTTTCCTCAAGAGAAGGGAAGTATTGGCTTTCCTATAAAATAATAATGTTTTTCATTTTATAGACATCTATACCTTACCAAGTAAAGGGAATAGCCTCAATCTCTCTTTGGCCAGGTATGAAGTCTAGGTGAATGACAAATGTGATGGGTTCTTTTTAATTCTTAGAACCGAGAACAGCAGGAGAGGCCAGGAAAGAACTCCTGCTTCAGCCATGCTGTGCTTCCAGCCTCAGTGAGCCCAGAAATATGATGACCCAAAAAGGACACAGTAAAACTTTCACGATTTCTCTCAACCAATGTGCTTCTCCCTCCATGAAACAGGGAGTCATACAGAACTTTATCAGCCTTTTAGTAAACCCCTTCAGTTTACAGAAGAGGGAACTATAATTCCAGAAAAACTTTCCTTTTTCTCTTCTCTAAACCTCACGGTGGTTTAGTGTAATAAAAATGATTACAGCCTTCATTCTATTGAGTTACTAATGTTGTAGGTGTTTTTACATGTATTAACTTATTTTGCCATCATAACAAATTCTTATGAGAGTCAAAAATTCTTTTGGTCTCAAGTAACATAAAACTCATCTAATGATGAACAAATTAAATTGGAATTTCTTTTCTTCACATAATCATCCAAAGGTTGCTGATTATGTCTGTAGTATGCCGGTATCATTACAGACCCATTACAGCCTTCCTGTCTTTTCTTACTACCATCCTTATTATGTAGAATATTAGCCTCATGCTTGGTACTTCATTCAAAACAGGGAGAAAAAAAGAGGTGTTTGTTGCCAGTTGTATTTCTCCTCTTTATAAGGAGCAAAAATTTATCAGAAATCCTTCTAGTATTCTTTCTCTTACATCTCCATAGTCAAGTGTTGGTCATGTGGTTACCTCTTGCTGTAGGAGAAGCTGGAAAAATGAGTATTGAGCTGAGTATATTGTTGCCTCCACCAAAATGGGGATTCAACTTGCAAATAAGGAAGAAATAAAAACCAGAAAGGTAATTAACAGTTTTTAGTTATGGATAAGTACAATTATAATAGTTATTATATTTTACAGATAGGGAAACTGAAGCATGAAGTCGATAAGTAACTTACCCAAGGTCACATAGCCAACAAACAGTAGAGTTAGGATTTGAACCCAAGCAGTTTTGTGCTACATCACTGTTTCTGAAACATTCTCTGTTACAACCTACAGTAAGAAATACCTTTCATATAGCACCCCAGTACATATACCTTTCAAATTCAAAAAATTACATATCTTTTCTCCCTGCAATACTCTTCTTTTCTATTTAATTTTTCTATTCCATTCCATTATTTCATTTTGTAAAATGCTAGTCATTCTCAACTAAGCTGATATGATGACCCTGCAATTTGAAAATAACTTTACTGTACTGATTTGCCTCAACAGAACCATTTCCCTAATGGGATTTCTGGGATACCAAGAAAAACTTCCTGGTGCTATGTCACTCTCTCAGTTGCTGCCTGAAATGCCACTATTTATGTCTTTACTTTTGTCTAAATATCTGTCTCTTGTTGAATCTGATCTAGAAAAGGGTATGCCTTATTTGAAAAGTCCTGTTTTATACAGCCAGATACAATTCCTAATTGCCAAAAGCACCAATGTATGCTCCAGTGAGAAAGTATTTCACTTCATACAATACATAGTGCGTACTAATTCATGTGGCTTGGCTGTATCTTCCAAAGAAGCACGTCTTCTAATATGAGGGGAGTAGGGAAATGATACAAGGAAGTGAAGACAGCCAATAAGGGGTGTCTTACTAAACCAGCTACTATAGTGGGAAACTAAAGCTTAATCACTAGGGAAGATTTGGGGAAAAGAGTCAAACACATTTTTGAATTATCACACTGGTGGGACAAGAGAACAAGGACATTTATACCTCTCCCTCACTAGTCATTGTTTTAAGGGCTGCTTGCAGGGCAGAGAAGGGAATAATTTCCAAGCAGTTCTGGCCTGCTATATCTTGGGTGAAGTGGTTTCTGGAAGCCTGAGGGCAGCCCTCCAACAAAGATGCAGGTGCTGGGTATTGCAAGTCCACAGAAATGGTAAGGGGAGGTGCATGAAAGACCATCAGCCTCTGCTACAATATGTTAGCTTTCATCCTTATCAATATTATCATCAGCTCTAATTAAGTTTCTGGGTATTCAGTTTAATGTCATGTTGCTATATGAATAGGCATTATAGTATTGTAAGAATCTCACATGGGGCAGGTCTAAGTTTCAAGTCCAGCTCATGCACTAACTCTTGACATTTATCTTCACCTTCCTCATCAGTAAAATGGGAAAAATATTTGTACCTACCCCTTAGGGTTATGGTGAGAACCTATCACAGAAGTTAGCATATTAGCAAGTGCTCCATAAATGGTAGCTAGTATTTATTAATAATAGAAAAGGCTTTTAAGTTGATCATGTTTAATCTATAAAATGGGGAAAGCATATATACCTAAAGATACGAGGTTGGAAATAAGTGTAGGATTCCTTCGTTAAAGCTAAGGCTGAACAGGAGACAGAGGGCATAGAATCTAATGACCAGGAGGCTGGACATTTAGGAGGGCTCCGGCTGAAGCTCTACTTGTGGTTGGTTTACTACAAAGCTTGGAAGGTCGTATCTCTCATCCCAAGAATATATACTTACAGAGAATTTTATTTGAAGATGATTTGCTACTCCATAAGCACCTTGAAAATAAAAGTGGTATCAAATTTGTTCACCTCTACATCCCAGAGATTGGAAGTATTGGGCATGCAAACACATATTAGTTGGATTAATAAATAAATGCATACAAAGTGATATACAGAGCTTTTTACTCAATCTGACTTAGCCTACCAGGATTTTAGTCATGCTCTTTCTTCCATTTAGAATGTCCTGTAATTGTCTTCCCACCTCTATGCCTGACTATTCTGCATGTGTATAGTAAAAATAAAAAAATCCATCCTTGCCCAAAGAGCGGTCTGGCCTTTGCCCTCAGCTTCTGGGTGGTAATCTCTAAGCCCTTGGAATGTCATGTCTGATAGAAATCTAATAATATGATATAGGGTGAGGTTTTGGGTCGTACTAACAATGTGGTTTAGGGTGGGGCCTCTGGGTAATAAGACACCAGATCACTTCCTAAGAAGATGGGAGATGAGATCAGCTACAGGGGCAAAGATGAAGCACCAGTAAAACCTTTAAAACACTGGTTCTCAACCTTCCTAATGCCACGACCCTTTAATACAACTAGTTCCTCATGTTATGGTGAGCCCCATAAAATTATTTTCATTGCTACTTCATAACTGTAATTTTGCTACTGTTATGAATTGTAATGTAAATATCTGATATATGTTTTCCGATGGTCTTAGGAGACCCTTGTGAAAGGGTTGTTTGACCCCAAAGGGGTCGCGACCCATAGGTTGAGAACCTCTGCTTTGGAAGCTTGGGCAAGCTACCCTGGTTAATACCCCATACATATTGTCACATACTGATACTGAAAAAAATAACTGACCTGATTTCACAGGGAGAGAACAACTGAAGCTCTCCATTTAGTACTTTCTTGGACTCTGACTTGTGCTTCCTTCCTTGGCTTATTTTAATTTGTATCCTTTAAACTTTATAAACCATAACTGAGTATAACATTGAGTTCTGTGAGTCTTTCTAGTGAATTATCAAAGCTAAGGGTGGTCTTGGTTTGGACTTGCAATTAGTATCAGAAGGGAAAGTGGTATTGTGTGTGGAATGGTCACCCTAAATTCTCAGTTGCTTTAACTTTCACAACACAGTAGAATATTTTTTTGTGTGTTTTGAGGCCTAGTTCAAATCTTTTCTTCTTTGGTAGATATTTCTAATTTTCACCAATATCTGGTTCTCCTGACCTTCTGAGCTCATAGGAGTTTTACAGTTTTCTGCTCCTTTGAAGTTGGGTGCGGCTATGGGATCAGTTCTGGCTATTTTGGGCTATGACTAGAAGCAGAGCTGGACAGCTTAACTGTATGTGAGAAACACTTTAGGGCTCTCTCTCCAGCTATGGTGATTATGGAAATATGTGTGGAGCTGGAAATGTAGTAAGGCAAAAGCAGCCCAGATTGTGTACTATCACAAGGAGAATAGCTGCTCTGAAGAGTCACTTGGACCCACAGAAGGATTTGTGTGAGCAAGAAATAAATTCTTGTACGTTAAGCAATTGAGCTTTAGGGAATGTCTGTTACTGTAGCACAACCAAATGTATCCTAATTGATTAGAGATCTTCCTCAATCAGAATTAACCACTAATTTTCTAAGTGCCTCCAGGCCCTCATCAATCCCAGTTATGGCCCATTCTTACACGTTCTCACTAAAATCTGGGTGACTATGAGTAGAGATTTTATTTTAGCAATCTTTATATCCTTAGTGTACCTACCACAACACCTGGCTGAGAGCACAAACTCAGGATATACAGGTTGAATCTAATTCATCCGGTTGGCAGCAGGACTGCGGAGAGGCATGGCTGTTGAGGAGATTGACATAGCTTCATCTAGGAAGATGCCTTAAATGATCTATTGGTGAGCCAAGTAAAAGTAATAGAGGCTTCTGAAGAACATAGGGCCACTCTATATTCATGTACTATCCCTCTTTTACTTCTTCCCCAACCATATAAGAAAAAATATATATCCATATGACACTCACAGCCTACCATAGAAATTCACAGCCCAAGACAGAAGTGGGAGAGATGGAACCAGAATAGTGTGCATCCAGGGGACAAGAATTTTACCTTCAAACATCCCTCTTCAACTGTATTGCAAATACAGCTAGTCCAATCAACCTATAGCCAGGTTGAACTGTGGTCCTACAGGTGGTGGGACTTCAGGAAATACTGAGAAGTCTCATATAGCTATTGTGGGTCTGACATTTAAAGGCCTAGCAAAAAAAATCTATCTCATTAGCCCCATATCCTTGTCAGGACAGAAGCCACTGGGAGCCAGGGATGATCAGGTCAATATAAAGAAGGAAATCCCAAAGGGTCTGAAAACTAAGTGGGCCAAGTTATACAGCAGTGACCTCAGTGACTGACACACTGAAGTAAACCAAATACCACCGCAAAGGCCTTGGTCCTCTTCTCACTTATTGTTGGTACTAGAGAAAAAAAGACATATGGCTGCAGTAATTTGTTGGAAGCCCAGGTTAGAAAACTTAATAGGGCCCTAAAGGAGAGTACAGGGATTGATACTCATTGACATATTAGTATCAGCCTATTCTGTATTTTTGCTTCCCAACTCATGCGACCCTTAGGAACACTCTGAGACTGAGAAGCTCTGAGACCAGTTTGAATGGAGGTGAGGATAGGTAAAGAATATTCACAAGTTGGGTAAACTTGACTAGCCACTTTAAATGAATCCCTGTCTTCTCCTGTGTAAAATGTGGTTAATAACCCTATTGTCAAATGGTTGTCATAAAGATTAAATGAGACCCTTATATGGCAAGGTCATTGCAAATAGGAGGAATATTTGTATTTAGAAAAGCCATAAGCCTCCTCCATCAGATCTGGTGGGAACTTTTCCAGGATAGCGATAGGCCAGGGATGACTTGTTTAGGGTGAAAATTTTTCTGGAAGCTGGGATGAGTATCCTCTGTTCATTCTAGTTCTGGTTATCTTGGGCATTCCACAAAGACATCTCTCCCCACCCTTGAGCCTCCAGAAAATCCTGAGTAAAGCAGAACAAGAAGGCATCATCCTTGACACAGTGACTTTCGGATGGGTTAAGGCCTTGTGGCCCTCCCCTTTAGAAGTTCCCCTGAAAATGATACTTAAATCCACTGTATCGTCCAACCCCAGCCAAGGGGAGAAACTTAGTAATTAGACAAAGCAAATGGGAAACTTAGTAATTAGAAAGGCAAGTGGTACTTCTATCAATGAATATAGTGAGTGGCACTCTTGTCAGTGAATACAGAGTGCTTTGTAATAAAATTGAGGGCAGGAAGTGGGTAAATGTTCTTAGCAAAAAGTTTGTACATAGTACAGTCATTCTTTTTAATTAAATTTATTGGGGTGACATTGGTTAGTAAAATTACATAGGTTCCAGGTGTACAGTTATCATCTGTGTTGCCTTGTTTTCTCACCACTCAGTCATTTCTTTTTCTATCACCATATATTTGAATCTCCCTCCCTCCTTCCCTACCCCCTCCCCCTTGCCCTCTAGCAACTACTAAACTATTGTCTGTGTCCAAAATTTCTTCTTTCATCTTTTGATTGTTCATTTGTGTTCTTTAGATTCCACATATAAATGAGATCATATGGTATTTGCCTTTCTCAGTCTGAATTATTTCACAGCCATTCTTTAGGATAATAAAGAATGTGGATCATATGGGGTTTTCAGAAATAATTCTTCTGGTGATATGACATGTTTGATAAGGTATCTAAGGAGAGAAGATGCACCCAGGAATGTAAGATCCCCCCATTTGCCCCCCACTTTGTATTCTAGGAGCCTTAGAAGGTAGTCAGGGAGTACTAAGACCAGATGCAGTCTTCCTGCTCTACAGGTGGTAACGGAGGTTCACATCTAGAAGCTGGGGAGGCTGGCTGCTGAGAACTGAGTCTTCTGAGTTTGGTAGAAAAACCTGGCAGAAAGAGGTTAAATGAGGAGAGAGCAAAGAAATTGAGAAAGGGTAAAGGTTACTGAAGGAGAAAGTTTAATCATTACTTTTTTCAAATTTTGGAGGTGGGCATCCCTAAGACAGAAAGACAGGGCTTACACCCTAACCCAGAGGCACACAGTATGTGTTCTTCCTTCCAACTGTGCAGGTTGGAGCAATTATCTGGACTTTTTTAGTAAATAAGTGCTTTACTAGGGTCAGTGTTTAGTTGCTCTCAAGAAAGGCAGGTGAGGCAGTTCCAGAATAAACCCACTACTGTGTCACTGATGAGCAGCATAAGATACCCCTTTGGGGACTTGGGGGCAGCAAGGAGCATCTATGTGTAGGTGACACTATAATGAAAGAAATTGTAAAGTCACTCCGTACATCTGGGGAATAGATAAGGAATGTGTCTACCTCTGAGGGGACAAGACCAGAAGCAATAGGAAAGAGCTGGGGATAGGGGATTCCTGAGTGATGGTTTCTGGCTGGGTGCAAAAAAAACCCAGCTTTTATACTTCCTTAAGTATGGAGAGTAGGTACTGAACTTGCCGCTGCAAGGAAAATGAGCAAAGTCAGGAATGGGCCTTCAAGTTTGATCGAAGAGTCAGGCAACCTGAAGGACAGTCCAATGCATAAAGATACTTGAAGTGCCCCTGATTACAGGATCAAACTTTATCCCTGTGACCAAATGTTCCAGAAAGAACACGGAAGTTCACAGTCCATGAAATGCTTGGCAATGGTACAGTAGGACTGGCAGGCCAAAACTAGGTTGGGGTAACCTGCCCCTACAGCAAGTAAATTCCCTGTTATGCAACTGGTAACACACACACACACACACACACACACACACACACACACACACACGAGAAAGAGAGAGAGAGAGAAATAGCACAAGAGCTATGCCTAGAGGTATCATTTTACTTCTTTTATTGAACTCCATAAATATTTCCATAAGGCTTTGTGTCATTACAACATCATATTTTTTGTTGTTAAACAGTTTTTTTTTAAAACACACAACCTTGACACTTGTTTGACAGAGTCAAACAGTCAGATAGAAGAAACAAAATAATAAACTGGCAAATGCAGAGCAGCAGGGGTAATCAAAATCACTGTTGCCCATCCATCCACCCCAGCCCACCCAATCCCCAAAGCACTAAAATATCACTATTTGGCTTTGCACTAGAATTGTTAGAACTCTCTTTTTGCTGTCCCTATTAATCCATTAGAGATATACACATAGAGGGAAGGAGAGAGAGGGAGAGAAAAAGAGGACTTGTATTTTTGTGTTAGGACTATCCCACAGCAGGGCCCATAAAATATACTAGCAAAGCCTTTTGAAGAGCAAATCCAGACCTCATTGAGCTGAGAAAAATGGAGCTCAGGGCCATGCAGAAACAGATTTGTAGAATTCTTGGGGAGAGCACTGCTATGAGGACATAGAATAGGCTTGGACCATAATCCAAGATAATAGGGCTCCACTTGGGGCTGCTGGCTACTGGTTTGATTGGCTGCCATAGGCTGGGGGAACACTGCAATCAAGGGCAAATTGATTTCTTATTGTTTTCACAAGTTACTGGAATCTGGTGAAGCCAGTGGGTTGGGTAGATGAGAGATGGGTAAAGGAGAGGAGGGAGGTGAGAGGTAATATCCCTGATTTTGGAGTTCTGGGCACAGGAACAGGCACAGGGCACAGGGGAGTTTGAGAACAAGGGAGTTTGCCCAAGAGAGGTTGTAGGCCCATGAACATGCCTAAGCATCTCCTCTTGGTGTGCCCTAAGACCCTGGAGAAACATGACAAGACTAAGCCTAGTGGAGAGGAATGGAAAGTTGGAAAAGGATGTAAATTCAAGGGAAGCCTACACAGCCATTGAAACACATCCTATTTGCCAGAGAGTGCCTTTTAGTTTAGGCACTGGGTACCAGGTTCCTTGACAAGGGGTCTTATGTAGCTCAGTCATGCTGAGTAGTGGTAGCCAGTCTAGAGCCCCAACCCTCTACCTGGCTCAAGCTTATCCCTGGCTTACTTCATAAGTCTGATTTGGGAGTGGTGGAATGGAGGCTAAAATAGCTTATAATTTGATTCCCACAGAATAAAAATTTCCAAGCTGGGCAGGGTCTGATCTGCATTAGGGTACATAGAGCAGCAATGAAGGTAGCTACACAGAGGGCCCCATGCAGCTATGGCTGCTGCTCATTGGCTGAGGTCCTTTAATGATGAAGTCTTCTCCCATGGGGTCCAGGAGAGACTCACAATCTCCAAATTCATCACTAGAGTGACTCTTCATGCAGTGCCAATCCTCACTCCTCTATACCCCAATCTTATTGCTCTTCAAGGTCTATCCACCCAAAAGGCCATGTAGGGAGGAGGAAAAAGTACTCCTGCATGCACATGGAACCTGCCTCTTTTTGGGAAAAATCAGTTTTGCCCAATTGTAAAGCCTGTCAAAAATGAACCTGAGACTAGCACCTCTGTCTCAGATCCTTTCTCCACAGGGAAACTATCCCCTGGGATCCTCACTTACTTGCTTCAAATCATCAGATGAAAGAATATTGGAAATAGGGACCTCTTCAAGTGTCAGAAGTACTTTAATTATGTCAACATCAACAATCCTCCTGTGCCAGGACAGCAGAAGAAAAAATATAGGAAAAGGAAAAAAGGAAGGAAGAATGTCCATGCAATCTGCTAACAAAGGGGAAAGTCTCATATAACTTGAATGGTAGGAACCTTGGGCCAAAGCTGTTTCTTTCCATACCAATCCCTATTCTTTCCTATAAGAGGTTACTGTCAGCATTGGATCTTAGCCAGGTCAATGATTTAAAGGCAACTGATGATCTTGGTCAGGTAGACTTTGTTCTGACCCCTTAATAAACTTCTATAATGATGTCTAAACAATTTGCAAATAAAAACAGGAATGACCAGGTCCTCAAACTGATTGCAGTGGGGACCTCCACCTTAAACCTACCTGGTGCTGGAGGCAGTTGAATTCCACCCACAGGAGGCAGTTTCTGCCTCTTTGCTTCCAGTTCAGATTTTTTAGGTTAGGGAAAGTAATAGAAGGAAAATAATAACCAAAGTGTCTTGAAGAAGAACATTTGCCCAAACTAAATCCCAGACACAAAACTGTTATGACTCAGCAGTGCTGCAATATGGGAAACCTCAGTGCTAGAAGAAATAACCTAAATGCAGAATGTTCCCTGAACACAAGTCCTTTTCCAGCATCATTATACTCAGACATTTCCTTGTTTCTGTTTGGTTTTGATCCCTCTACAACACCTAAACTATAGTGAAAGCAATAGAAATATTGAGCAGTTATATCACAGGGCACAACAGAGCATGTCCAGACTGGTAGGACTGAGGACATAAGATGCAGAGAAAAGGCTGTTTGGGGCAATTTTGGGGCTGCAGAAACATTCACAGATGGTCAGCTGAGGGAAATGATAAAGGGGACACCCCTCTTTACCTAGTGAAAAGGAAAAGGAAAAATAAAGAAATTCCAAACTCCCAAACTCTACTGCATTAAATTAAATTCAAAAGTCATCAGCATCAGTATCATCAAGAAAGAAGAAAATAAACAATACCAATACATCTATGGTAATTATGACAATTCAATGAATCACAGGGGAGCAAAGAGATTATTTCAACAAGAAAAGGAATAAAAATGTCTATTTCTGAAAGTAAAAGGGAGGGGGTGGGTAAGAACAACAGAACTTTAAGAAGGGATCATATGTTTGGAAGTCATTGGTCCCTCTTCCTACCAACTTCAGTTTTCACTTCTCCAAAACAACAGAAAACACTTTTGGGGTGTGTGTGTGTGTGTGTGTGTGTGTGTGTGTGTGTGTGTGTGTGTGTGTTTGTGTGTGTGTGTTTGTGTGTGTATACTCAAGGGTCTCTGCACCTCTGTATATGTGTGTGTGTGTCTGTGTGTGTGTGTGTATAATATGTGGTGTGTGTGTGTTTAAATTTCAACAGTGCTTCTCCGAAAAAAGGTCCATCTATAAATATAATTTTATTTACTTTATTTTAAAATTATCTGCCTCCCTGTAGGTATTATTTTTTGAAGGGCGTTAACCTGCTGAAGTTTTGCCAGAATGGTGACTGGCTGCGCTTGGGTTCGGTGAACTCAAAGACTTGTGACTGAGCGATGCCATCGGGGACCAGGTACTGGCCCTGGTTTAACGGGTCCTGCGGTGGTGGGTAAGAAGGAGGAACTGAGCGGGCAGAGTTGACACCTAGAGTAGATGGAAGATCAAAGGGAAAGGGTATAAGTTAAGTAGCAAGGGACTTCTGAAATTACCCAATAATGACTGAGCAGACAATCAAGGTTGTCTATTTTAGAGAGTGTGAACTAGAATTGAAAATCCTCCAAGGGAAGAATTACATTCCTTAACAGATTCTTGCAGTGGTATGGTGATTATTCCAACAACATATTTTACCATCCTCACAGTATCACTGACATACTTGAGGTGTTCCCAGCAGCCATTTTACAGATGAGGTCACTGAGACATGGAGGGAAATGTCATACCCGATGTTGCAAAGCTAGAATTCACATTCTTTGACTTCTCAGTTCAGAGGTCTTTCCAAGAGACCATAATCCATTCATTATTCAGGGCTTGATCCTACAAACAACCCACCGATCTCCATATAATGTCAAACATTTTCTCCCTCCTCCACTCCCCACTGGAAGTGACAAGAGACTTGTTAAGAACTACTGACTGAAGTCAGGTCTTTGGGGGGAAATGTTTTTCTAAAAGCTAAGGTACACATGTTCTAGTGTTCTATACCAGGTTCAGAGTAATAATATTGTATTTAACAGCAAAGCAATATTGGTAGTTGAGGGAGAAAGCAAACTTACTACCATAACATACAAGTATGATTCATGGAACATAAGGGAAACTCAGGATATATTTGTGACTTTAAAAAAAAATGCTTCAATGACTTCTCAACTTTAATTAGGAGGGTTTGTAACTATTAAAGCAAAATCCACATGAACAGAGAATTCTGGGAACCAGGGGACCTAAATTTAATGTTTAATCCTAATCTATATTCAGCATACATTAGGCTGGTACATACAACATATGATTCATAATGCTGCTCCCACATACCTTCCTCATCTGTTGACCAATGTCTAAAATTTCAACATTAGGGCTTTTATTGTTTGCCTTTGTTTGATGACTTGATCCCATTACCCTGGAAATAGGATTATATTAAGTCATCATAATCCATTAGCACTTTAGTGAGAAGGACCTGTTTTTATTTCCTAAAAGACAGTATTTTTTGTTTTGTTTTTGTTATTACTTGTTATTATTTTTATTTTCCAGTTTTATTGAAGTTAAAAGATAACATTGTGCAAGTTTAAGGTGTGCAATATGATTATTTGATACATACACAGATAGATAGATAGATAGATAGATAATTACCACAATAAGATTAGCTAATATATCAATCACCTCACATAATTACCTTTTTCTGTGGTAAGAACATTTAAGAACTACTCTTTTAGCAACTCCCAAATATACTATAAGTATTGTTAACTATACTCACCATATTGTTCATTATGTCCTCAGAACTTCTTCATATTATAATTGAAAGTTATGCCCTTTGACCAACCTCTTCCCACTTCTTCCAAACCCAGCCTCTGGCAAACACTAATCTACTTTCTGTTTTCTATGTTTGCTTTTTTAGATTCCATATACTGCATTTTACTGTCCGACTTATTTCACATAGCACAATGCCCTCAAAGTCCATCTGTTTCCATAAATGGCAGGTTTTCCTTCTTTTGATGGCAGAATAATATTCCACTGTGTGTGTGTGTGTGTGTGTGTGTATGCGTACGTGCGCGCGTGCGTGCACATGCGCACACACATTTGTGTACACAACATTTATTTTATCCATTCATCTGCTGAAGGACAGTAGGTTGTTTCTATGTCTGGGCTATTGTGAATAATACTGCAATGAACATATGGAAGTGCAGATATCTCTTCAAGTTTCTGACTTCATTTCCTTCCCATATATACTCAGAATTGGGATTACTGGATGAGATAGTAGTTCTAATTTTAATTTTTTGAGAACCCTCCATGCTGTTTTCATAATGGCTTACCAATTTACATTCCCACCAACAATGTACAAGGGTTCTCTTTTCTCCACATCCTTACCAGCACCTGTTATCTCTTGTCTTTTTGATAATAGCCATTCTAACAGATAATGAGATGATGTATCATTGTGCTTTTGATTTGCATTTCTCTGATAATTAGTAATGTTGAGCACCTTTTAATGTATCTGTTGGGCATCTATATTTCTTCTTTGGAAAAATATCTATTCAGGTCCTGTGTGCATTTTTTAATTAAACTACTTTTTTTTTTTGACTATTGAGTTTTACTCATATGAGTTGGTTATACACTTTGAATTTTTTTTATATTTTATTTTTCTTACATTTCATTAGTTTCAGGTATATAAGAGAGTGATTAGACATTTATACAACTTACGAAGTGATCACTCTGATAATACAATACCAATCTGACATCATACATAGTTATTACAATACTAGTGACTATATCCCCCATGCTATTGAGGTATAAAAATTAAGTTCATGAACTTGCCACTGTGTACTTATGTTGGCAGCATTGTGTAAACAAATGAGTAAGGTTTCATACTCCTGTCATATCTGTTTCTCACAACTGTGTCATGTAAACATGTGGCAGTGTTTTGCTGAGTGGCGTTTATTATTATTGTTGTATGTTTTGTGTGCCATCATGAGAATGCTGGAGGCTGAAGTAGAGCAATAAACAAACATTAAATTTCTTGTTAAACTTGGCAAGAGTGAAAGTGAAATCAGGGACATGTTGGTCCAAGTTTATGTGGGTAATGCCATGAATAAAATGGCATTGTACAAATAGACTAAATGTTTTTCTGAGGGAAGAGAAAGCGTCACTGATGAAGAGAGGCCAGGGCAGCCAGCAAGGAGCAGAACTAATGAAAACATTGCAAATATTTGTCAATTTGTGTGTCAAAATTATTGGCTGACTGTGAGAAGCATAGCAGACCAAGTAAACATTGCTAGAGAAACAGGAAAATCGTAACTGGAAATCTTGGCATGAGAAATATGTGTGCAAAAATGGTCCTGAAGGAACACAACAATGAACAAAAACAAAGGAGAGTCAAAGTTTGTCAATACCTTTTGGAGAGTCAAGACAATGTTTTGGGCCACGTTATCACTGAAGATGAAACATGGGTGTACTAATATGACCCTGAAGCACAGTGTCAAAGTTCAAAATGGAAGTCAGCCAATTCTCTATGACCAAAACAGTTCCATCAGTCCAAATCAAGAGTCAAGATTTGGTATCAAATCAACATTGATACCAAAACAATGTTGCTAACCTTTTTTGGTATCAAATGAATTATTCATTATGAATCTGTACCAATTGGACAAACAGTCAACCAAGTTTACTATTTGAAAGTGCTGAAAAGACTGCATGAAAAAGTTAGATGAAAATGACTCATGGATCTTGCATTAGGACAATGTATCAGCTTACATGGCACTGGCTGTGAGGGAGTTTTTATCGAGTACACAAATAACTGTATTGGAACACCCTCCCTACTCACCTGATTTGGCCACCAATGACCTTTTTCTGTACCTGAAGATAAAATAAATATTGAAAGAAAGATATTTTGATGACATTCAAGGACATCAAGGGTCATATGATGACAACTCTGAAGGCCATTCCAAACAGAGTTCCAAAATTGCTTTGAAGGGTGGACTACATGCTAGTGTTGGTGCATAGCTTCCCAAGAGAAGAACTTTGAAGGTGACCATAGTGATATTCAGCATGAGGTATGTAGCACTTTTTCTAGGTTAAGTTCATGAACCTCATACTCCACATACCCATGGCTATTTTGTAACGACCCATTTGTACCTCAATTTCCTCCTTTCTTCACTCATTCCTTCAATCCCCCCAATCAGGCAATCATCAACATGCTCTCTGCATCTATTAGCTCATTTCTGTTTTGACTGTCGATTTATCCTGTTCTACAGATTCCACTTATAAGTGCCATCATATGATATTTGTCTTTCCCTGACTTACTCCACTTAGCCCAATACCCTCTAGGTCCACCTAGGTTTTTGCAGATGGCAATATTTTATGTCTCAGTAATATTCCATTATACACACACACAAAAAAAAATTGTGTGTGTGTGTGTGTGTGTGTTGTGTGCATAAAATCCTCTTTTTTATATCCATTCATCCATTGATGGACATTGAGGTTGACTCCATATCTTGGCTACTGTAAATAATGGTGAGATGAACATGTCTCTTGAAAGCAGTGTTTTGGGTTTCTTTAGGTAAATATACTTTGAATTTTAATCCATTATCAGATATATGGTTTGCATATATTTCCTCCTATCCCATGCATTGTCTTTTCATTGTGTTGATTGTTTCTTTTGATGTGAAGAAGCTTTCTTAGTTTGAGGCAGTCCCACTTGTTTATTTTTGTTTCTGTTGTTTGTGCTTTTGATGTCATAGTAAAAATCTCATTGCCAAGACTAATGTCAAGGAGTATTTTCCCTGTTTCCTTCTAGGAGTTCTTTAGTATTGGGTCTTAGAATTAAATCTTCAATCCATTATGAGTCAATTTTTTTTGAATGGTGTAATACAGGGGTCCAATACTTTTTTTGCATGTGACTATTCAACTTTCCCAATATTATTTATAGAAGAAACTATCTTTTTTCCCAATGAGTATTCTTGGTATCCTAACAAATATTATTTGAGTATAAATGTGGGTTTCTAATTCTGTTTCATTGTTCTACATGATGGTTTTTATGCCAGTACCATACTATTTTGATTATCATAGCTTTGTAATATAGTTTGGTGTTGGAAAGCATGACACTCCCAGCTTTGTTCTTCTTTCTTAGGAATGGTTTAGTTATTTGGGGTCTTTGTGGTTGCATATGAATTTTAGGAATGTTTTACCTACTTATTTGAAAAATGCCATGGAATTTAGGAAGGATTACGTTGAATCTATAGATTGCTTTGGGTAGTAAGGATATTTTCACAATAGTAACTCTTATGAACATGAAATAACTTTCCATTCATTTGTGTCTTCAATTTCTTTCACAGATACCTAATAGTTTTCATTGTACAGATCTATAACATCCTGGCTAAATTTATTCCCAAGTACTCGATTCTATTTTGTGCTATTGCAAATGAGATTTTCTTCATTTATCTTTGGATGTTCATTGTTAGTGAAGCACATCTGATTTTTGTACATTTTTTTCCTGAAACATTACTGATTTCCTATAATATTCTAACATTATTAATTTTTAAGAGAGTCTTTAGAATTCTCTCTATATGAAATCACATAATTTTACTTGTCTTTCTGACTTTTATTTTTCTTGCCTGATTGCTCTGGCTAGGACTTCCAACACTATTTTAACTAGAAATGGTGAGAGTTGGCACTCTGGTGTTATTTCCAATCTTAAAGCTATCTTTCATCCTCTCACTGCTGAGTATGATGCTCTTATTAGCAGTGGGCCTATCATATAAGTCACTGATTATGTTGAGATATATTCCCTGTATACCAAATATATTGAGAGTTTTTATCATGAAAAGATGTTGATTTTTGTCAAATGGTTTTTCTGCATATATTAAGATGATTATGTAATTTTTATCTTTTATTCTGTTAATATGGTATATTACATTTGAAGATTTGCACATGCTGAACCACCCTTGCATCCTAAAGATGAATCCCACTTAATAATGGTTTATGATCTTTTAATATACTATTGGATTTAGTTTGCTAGTATTTTTTTGATAATTTTTACATCTATCTTTATCAGGGTTATTGGTCTATATTGTCTTGTGGCATCTTTATTTTCTTTGGAAAAAATGTCTATTTAGGTCCTTTGTCCATTTTCCAACTGGATTATTTGTGTATCTTTTATTTTTCAATTTTTTGCTATTGAATAGTATGAATTCCTTTTTTATTTTTGGTATTAATCTCTTATCAGATATGTACTTTGCAAATATTTTCTCCTGTTCCATAGACTGTCTTTTAATTTTGTTGATTTTTGTTATGCAGAAACTTTTCAGTTTGATGCAGGCCCACTTGTTTATTTTTTGCTTTTGTTGGTTTTGCTTTATATGTTGTACAAAAATTCATTACTAAGACCCACGTCAACAATCTTTTTCCCTATGTTTTCTTATAGCAATTTGATGATTTCAGGTCTTATATTGAAGTCTTTAATCCATTTTGGGTTAATTTTTGTAAGTGGTGTTAAGATAAGGTTCTAGTTTCATTCTTTTGCATGTGAATATCCAATTTTTCCAGAATCACTTTGAACAGTGTCCCTCTCCACTGAATATTCTTGGCTCCCTTGTCAAATACCAGTTGACTGTACATGCATAAATTTATTTCTGGGCTCTGGATTCTCCTTCATTGGTCTATGTAACTGTATTTTCTCCACTATTCTACTGTTTAAATATTATAGCATTGTAATATAATTTGAAGTCAGGAAGTGTGATGCTTTCATCTTTGTTCTTTCTCAGGATTGCTTTGGCTGTTTAAAATCTTTTATGGTTCTACAGGAATTTCAGGATTTTTTTTTTAATTTCTGTGAAAAATGTCATTGAGAACTTGATAGGGAATGCATTGAATCTATAGATGGCTTTGGATAGTATGGATATTTTAACAGTATTAATTTTTCCAATCCAGAAACATAGGGTATCTTCCATTTATGTGTCTTCAATTTCTTTATCAATGTCTTAGAGTTTTCAGTGTTTATATTTCATCTTCTTGGAGATATATATATATATATATATATATATATATATATATATATATATATATATATATATATATATATACACACACACACACACAAGGTATTTTATCATTTTTAATGCTATTGTAAGTGGATTGTTTTGTCTTTCAAGTAATTTGTTGTTGGTATATAAAAATGCTACTGAGTTTTGTATGTTGATATTGCATCCTGTAACCTTACTAAATTCATTAATTATTAGATCTAACAATTTTTTGATGGTATCTTTAGGATTTTCTATATATAAAATCTTGCCATAGGCAAAAAGAGTCCATTTTACTTCCTCATTTATGATTCAGATATCTTTTATTTTTTTTCTTGCCTGATTACTCTGCCTAGGATACAGCACTATGTTGGATAGAGGTAGTGAGAGTGGGCACAATTTTGTTGTTCCTAATCTTAGAAAAATAGCTTTCAACCTTTCATCATTGAGTATGATGTAGCTGTAAGCTTGTCATATATAACCTTTATTATGTTGATGTATGTTCCTTCTACACCAAATTTGTTAAAATAAAAGGATGTTGAATTTTGTCAAAAGCTTTTTCAGCATCATTGAGATTATTACATGATTTTTACCTATTAATATGGTATATCATATTTATTAATCTGCATATGTTGAATCATTTTTGCATCCCAGGGATACATACACTTTATGATGGTGTATGATCCTTTTAATGTGCTGTTGAATACTGTTGGTTAATATAATCTTTTTTAGAATTTTTACATCTATATTCATCACGGATATTAGCCAGTATTGTCTTACCATGTCTTTATCTGGCTTTAGTATCGGGTAATGCTCTCATTGTAAAGTGAGTTTGGGAGTGTCCTTTCCACTTCAAGTCTTTGGAAGAATTAGAGGACTGTTGTTAATTCTTCTTTAAATGTTTCATAGAATTTTCATAGAGTGAAACCATGTGGACCTGGGATTTTCTTTATTAGCATGTTTTCTTTTTCCACTACTGATTCAATCTTCTTACTCATTATTGATTGTTATGTTCAGATTTTTTATCCCTTTATGATTCAGTTTTAGCACATTGTATGTTTTTGGAATTTATCCAATTCTTCTGTTATCCAATTTATGTTAATGTGTAATTATTAATAGTATTATCTTATAAATCTTTTTATTTCTGTGGTATCATTTATAATACTGTTTACTTTCTCATTTTATTTATTTGTCTTTTCTTTCTTAGTCTAAACTTTTGTTAATCTTGTTTATCTTTTCAAAGAGGCAGATCTCAATTTCACTGATATTTTTTATTGTTCGTTGGTCTCTATTTCTGCTCTGATCACTATTTCCTTTTTTCTGCTAAATTTGATAATTTTTTCTTCTCTTTCTTTTTTCTTGATATGTAAAGTTAGTTGATTATTTGAAATATTACTTTTTTTGTTTTCAGTGTAGGTATTTATGTCTATAAACTTTCTTCTACAACTGCTTTTGCTGCATCCCATAACTTTTGGTATACTGTGTTTCCATTTTATTCATCTCATGATAATTTTTTTTCTCATTTTGATTTATTCTTTGACCCATTAGCTGTTCACTTGTGCATTGTTTAATTTCTAAATTTGTGAATTTTCCAGTTTTCTTCCTGTTACTGATTTCTAGTCTCATACCACTGTGATTGGAAAAAAATATTTGATATAATTTCAGTCTTCTAAGTTTGCTAAGACTTGTTTTGTGACTTAACACATGAAATCCTATAGAATGCTGTGCTTAAGAAAAACGTGAAATCTGCTGTATTGGGATGGAATGTTCTTTATATATCTGTTAGGTTCATATGTTCTAAATATATTATCAGTTCAATGCTCTCAGTAATTTCTGTCTTGGTGATCTATCAATTGTTTAAAGTGGGGTGTTAAAATCCCCTACTATTATTAAATCACTGTCTATTACTTCCTTCAGATTTGTTAGTATTTGCTTAATATATTTAGGTGCTCTAGTGTTGGGCACATATATATTTAATATCGTTATAGCCTCTTAGTGAGTTATGCTTTTATCATTATATAATGACCTTCTTTGTCTCTTCTGACAGTTTTTTACTTATAGTCTATTCCTCTGATATGAAAGTTATAGCTACTCTTGGCTCTTTTGGTTTGTACTTGCATAGGATATCTTTTTTTATCTTTTTAAGGCTATGTGTGTTATTAAAGATGAACTGAGTCTTTTGTTGGCACTATACAGTTATATTTTGCTTCTCTTTAGTCTCAACTACTCTATGGGTGTTGATAGAATTTTACTCATTTATATTTGAAATAATTATTGACAGGAAAGTAATCACTATTTTCACTTTCGCTTTGGGGCATTTGCTGTCTAGTCTGACACTGGGACTGGGGCAATTTCACGACATTTGACTTAAGTTATGCTATGTGCAAGAAAACCTGTTAGAATTTTTTAATGAACTGATATTTTTCAAAAAAATTTTGAGGAAAGTGGTAGATTACCTGCTGTTTAATAATTGATACTTGTCAACTTGCAATTATCAGTGGTTCTCAACTTTTGATTGCAGAAAGTTAAAAATTTGACATTTTAGTCAAAAGTATAATATTTTATCGAATATACACATGGTAAGTTTTACATTTTTCTATTTCATTTTATGATGAAATAAAGTTTACTTACAATTTCAGGTTTTTTAAATATGTCTCCATAAGTTTCCCAAGAATATTGTCACTTACAAATTATATTGTTTCTCCATAGTTTCACACAAAAAACATTACATATATCATTATTCCAGTCACTATATAGTCCACTATTATTAGAAAACTTGCATTAAACTTAGACAAAAACTAATATATAATAGCCAGAACATAACCCAAGAAGATACTAAAAATCTTGACTCTTGCTTGCCAAATGCCAGGTTGACTGAATGATTTTCATTGTTCAGTTTATACTATTGTAAATAAATGAAACCCATAAAGGTGCATAGTGAAAGGTCATATAGCACATTATTTTTGCCAACTTGATAACCAGAGTTATCTGATGTCTTTGTTTAGATCATGGACCAAAGTCCAAGCATCGAACTTGTATCTACCACTTTAACATATAGTAGGTTGGACAATTAATTTCACGAACTCATCCTAGAAAAAGTGCTACATACCTCATTGCTGAATATCACTATGGTCACTTTCGAAGTACTCTCCTTGAGAAGCTATGTACTGATGACACCAGTGCCTAGTCCACCCTTAAAGGTAATTTTGGAACTCTTTTTCTGGAATGATCAAATGGCCCTCAGAGCTATTGTAGTCTCCAAAATCTGACAATTAATTTGTGAACTTACCACCGTGTGCTTACATTGGCAGCACCGTACAAACAACTTGGTAAGGTTTGTACTGCCTATGTAAGTGCACGGTGGCAAGTTCACAAACTTAATTGTCAGATTTGGGGGATGATGACAGCTCTGATGGCCACATCAGGAAAATAGTTCCAACACTGCTTTGAAAAGTGGACTAGGCACTGTTGTCAGTGCATAGCTTGCCAAGGGGAATACTTTGAAGGAGAATGTAGTGATATTCATCAATGAAGTACACAGCACATTTTCTAGGATCAGTTCGTAAACTTAATTGTCTGCCCTTATACATAGTTCTGGTGTCAGTAATTACGGAATAAAACAGTAAGTTGTAAATATATTCAACCAGACTTCCTCCTGAAGTATCTTATGGCATCTCTGAAGACAAATTGTACCATTTATAGTGTTTTATCCATTTATTTTAAGACAGAGTTGTGGGAAATCTAAAAACTCATATATGCACCTCCAGCTTCTAACAAAGTAATGTGAAAGTATATATTCAGTCATCTGAAGAGAGTGTGCTAATTGTTTTCTGGCTGTCTTGTAGTTCCTTTGTTCCTGTCTTCCTCTCTTTTTATCTTCCTACACAAATTGACTATTTTCCATAGTGGTATGCTTTGATTCACCCCTTTTTCCTTTATGTAGCTACTGTAGGTACTTACTTAGTGGTTATAATGAGGCTAACATAAAACATATTATAGTTATAATAGTCTATTTTATGCTGATAACAAATTAACTTTGAACACATATGAAAATTCTACCCTTTATTTCCCCCACCATATTTTGTTTTTGATGTCACAATTTACACCTTTTCATTATCTATTAACAAATAATTATGCCTATAGTTATTTTTAATTATTTTGTCATCATTTATAGTAGACTTAAGCAATTGGCACACCACCATTTTAAATTATTCTGAATTAGACTAACTACTTACTTTTACTCATACTCTTGGATTTATTACATATTCACATGTAATTAGTAACATATTTCCATGGTACTAATTTGTATTCTTTCATTCCAGCGTGAAGAACTTCTTTCAGCATTTCTTGTAAAACAAGTATAGTGGTGATGAACTCTGTCAGCCATTTTTTGTCTCCCCCAGGGAAAGTCTCTCATTTCTGAAGGACAACTTTCCTCGGTACAATATTTTTTTGTCAGTTTTTTCTTTCAACAATTTGTATATATCATCCCTCTCTCTCCTGGCCTGCTAGATTCCTTCTGAAATATCTGCTGATTGCCTTATGTGGGTTCCCTTATATGCAAGGATATTATTTTTTTATCTTGCTAATTTAATCTTCTCTCTTTGTCCTTAATTTCAGACAGTTTTATTATAATGTATCTTTGAGAAGCTCATTTGGGGTTGAAAATGTTCAGAGACCAATGAGCCTCATGAACTTGGATATCCAAATTATCCAGAATTGGGAGATCTCAATCATTATGTCTTTAAGTAAGATTGCTGTCCTTCCCCACTTCCCTTCTATTTTTGAGACTCCAATATTTTATAGATTGTTTCTCTTCATTTTATACCATAATTCACATAGGCTTATTTTACTCTTTTTCATTCCTTTTTTCTTCGTTCTATTCTGATTGGACAATTTTAAATGATCTGTTTTTAATTCCATAGATTATTCTGCTTGATCAAGTCTTTTGTTGAAGCTCTCTATTGCATTTTTTTTCCCATTTCATTCATTGTATTCTTCAGCTCTATAATTTCTGTTTGGTTCCTTTTTACAATTTCTACTCTCTATTTAAGTTCTTGTTTTGCTCATGTATTATTTTCTTGATATTACTAAATTATCTGTGTTTTCTTATAGCTCACTGAGCTTTTATAAAAACAACTATTTAAAATTGTTTATTGGTTATATCACAGATCTCTATGTCCTTGGGGGTTGGTTTCTGGAATGTTATTGTGTTCCTTTGGTGATGTACCATTTCCTTGTTTTTTCACATCCCTTGTAAGTCTTGAATTTTTGTCTTTGCATTTTGAGAAGCAGTCACCTCCTCTAGTCTTAGTTGGTTGGCTTCTTCTATAAATCTAATCATGGATTTTTTTTCTTCAAGGATGATCTGGAATTTCTCAACTGGACTCCTGGACTTGAACAAAAGCACTCTCACATATGGTTGATTATAAAAATAATATTTCCTTTGGGATAAGATAGCAGAAAACTATTCTGCAATTTTCATGACATCCTCTACCAGCCAGTTTTCAAAGGTGGTGTCAGAAATATTAGGGTAATAGATGCCAACAAAGAATATGAAAATATTAGGGAGGGACATTGGGGGGTGTTCATTTAAATTTTTAATTAAGCTTTTTTATTTTGAGATCATTGTAGATTTGCATGCCATGGTAGAAAAAATATAGAGATGTGATTTGTACGCTTTACTGACTTTCTCAAATTATAACATTTTATAAAACTATAGTACAAATATTACAGTCAGAATATTATCATTGTTACAGGACACACTCAAGAGATGTAATATTTCTATCATCACAGGGATCACTCTCATTATGCTTTTGTAACCTCATACACTTCTCACCTATCTTCTCCCCATCATTATCCATGGGCAACCACAATTCTATTTCCCATTTCCAAATTATATCATTGCAAAATCACTATGCTGTACAGCTGAAGTCAATAAAAGAGTGTACATAAATGTAATTGAAAAATAAAAATAAATGAGAAAAAGAAAAGGGAAATTAACATACAAATGGAGTCTGACAATATGTAACTTTTGGCAATTGGCTTTTCTCAGCACAATTCCTTTGAGACTCACCTAAGTTGCTGCCAATATCTGGCTCCTTTTTACTGATGAGTAATATTCCATGGCATGAATGTACCACAGTTTGCTTAATTCTCTCCCATTGAAGGACATCTAGGTTGTTTCTGGCTTAAATTATTATGAACAAAACTGCTATGAACATTTATTTAGAGGTTTTTATGTGAAAATAAGTTTGCATTTCTCTGGCATAAAGATCCCAGAGTGTAATTGCTGGGTTTTATGGTAGCTGTATGTTTCACGTATTAAAAAATTGCCAAACTATTTTTCCAGAGTAGCTGTTCCATTTTATATTCTCACCAGAAAGGTATAAATGACTCAATTTCTCTGCATCTTTGCCAGATATGGTGTTTATTACTTTTTTATTTTAGTCTTTCTAAAAGGTATGTAGTGATATCTCATTCTGGTTTTAACTTTTATATCTCCAATGGCCACTGATGTTGAACATGTTTCATGTGTTTAACTGCCATCCATATACTTTCTTCAGTGAAATATCTGTTTGTCTTTTGCCATTTTCTAATTGGAGGATGTAGTTTTTTACTGTTGATTGTTGAGAGTTCTTTCTATATTCTAGACATGAGCATTTTGTCAGATATGTGGTTTGCAAATATTTTTTCCCAGCTTGTAGCTTGACTTTTCATCCACTTCACTTGGTCTTTCACAGAGTAAACTTTCCTATTTTGATGAAGTCCACTTTATCAATATTTCATTTTATGGTTCAAGCTTTTGGCATGAAGAACTTAGAGGCAGATTCTAAATATTTTGTTTTTCTTATTATCTTAAAAATTTTGTAGCTTTCAATTTAAGTTCATTATCTTATTCATTTTGAGTTAATTTTTATAGGGTGTGAGTTTTGTTTGAGGTTCTTTTTGGCCTATAGAAGTCTGATTGCTTCAACACCATTTGTTGAAAAGGCTATCCCCTCCTCCACTGAGTTACTTTAGCATCTTTGTCAAAAATCACTTGAGTGTATTTGTGTAAGTCTATCTCTGTGTTCTCTATTCTATTCCACTGATCTACTATATTTATCCCTCTGCCAATGACATACTGTCTTGGTTACTGTAGCTGTATAGTTCATAATAAAATCGGGGTAGGTTGATTATTCCAACTTCACTCTTCTTTTTCAAAATTATTTTAGTTATTATAGAGTACTCATTTGATTTTGAGCTAGCCCTAAAGCCTCTGGAGATGGAGGCTGTGCTAGTGGCACTAGGGAGCTCCATGATGACATACTAAAATGGCTTGATGGATCATAAATTAATCTCCAACTCTCAAGAAGTTATATATCAATTTTTAAAACCGAAGTAGTATGGAATAATTACCTATCCAATTACATCACTTTAGACAAATCTTAACAACAATGCCCATCACTTTCAGGAAAGGGTCATTGGAATGGTTAGGGAAGCTAGAATTCATGGGTATCTGAAAGAACACCCTTCCTGCTCTTCCCATGCATATGATGTAATTATTAAATTACTAAGTTTGACAACTACTTCCACATGTGTAGTACACCTGAATCTCAAAAAAATAATGTCACCAAAGCCTTGGACTAGAAGAGTCTGGAAGAGCAGAAATAAAAATATAGACAGAGATTCTTAAGAATTCTGGGAGGTTTGAAACTAAATGAGTTTCTTTGAATGCGATTGCTTGGAAAGGTGGAAAGCTGTTTAGATAAACCAGTATTGAGATATTGCAAGACCAGAGAGGGGTAGCCTTGATAGTAGACAGAGTGGGGAAGAAACCTGGATCAAAGGCTTGGTATGATTAACAGGACGGTTTCTGGTTGCTTGCTTTCTGGATTTTCCCTAGCTTTAAGGGTTCTCAGTGAAAAGGCCAGTCAGTCTCAGATAAATTTGAGGGAACCTGGGGTGAGGTAAAGAAGCACCATCTCATTATGAAGGTCAATATGGTGGAGACAGTGAAGGAAATCAAAGTGAGAGAAGTTCAGGAGGTGAGAGCCCCCAGAAGACAGAGGCAGGCTGCATACAGGACACTAGCCCCTTCACAGCCTGAGGACTCTCCAGCTGCCTAGGGCTCTTTTCTGCTCCTATCTCTGTCTAAAGAAGCACGTTCTGTCACAGGGTTTTTCCATTTATACAGATCCTACCTCTACTGACATTAACTCCAGATTGCTTTTGAATACTATCTCTCACATTTTTACCCTCAAGAGGGTAGAGCGGTCACCTTTAATTCCATATCCAAAGAGAATCTCATGTCCATGGTGAAGGAAAGAGCCAATGAGGGCTTCCTGAGAGCAAGAAACAGCAAGTAGTTAAATGGATAGCTATGTCTAGCCAGAGGGGCTACAGCTAGGTACACTGCTTATTTGGAGATTGGATATTCACTCAGGCTCCTGAATGAAAAGGAGTGTCTTTGGAGATAATTAAGGGTGCTTTATGTGGGTGCTGGAAATTCAGGAAACTTGAAACTAATTATTTTGTAGAGTGACTCATTCTGAACCAGAGAGCCCACTGAGAAAGTACAATGAAGGGCCTAGGGAAAGTGAGGTCTCATTAAGATTACCCATCCTTGGGGACAATGACAATGGCTGTGGGTAATAGAAGCAGCTGTCATTAACTGAGGTGAGACAAAAAGTGAGCTGTTATTTCCCAAAATGGAGAATGAGCAGAAGAGAGCAGTGGAGTTAGGCTCAAGCTGACTTAGGTTCAGAGTCACTTTACTGAGAAGATCCTCAGTTTCCTTATCTGGAAAATGGGGCAAATAATGCCTACCTTTTCATCATAAAAATGAATGAAAGAACTTATATATAAATGACTGGTACTGAATAGTTTCTCAAATAAACAGTCCTTCCCTTTGTTCAAGCTAAGCATTTTAATTTTGTCTAGTTCATGAAAATGAGCAAATAAAGCTTCATTTCATATTCAAATTGATTCTCAAGGTATTTTCTTTTGTAAATACTTTATGATTCAGAGGAAGAGAATGACTATCTGAATCTCTACCTTGATTCAATTTGAAGTTGTCCATTTTGATTTGAGATTCTTGATTTAGAAAATGTTCCCAGTTCGATGAGAGAAAGTTGTACGTATATTTCTAATACAGTAAACTCTCAGTTAACCAACACCCATGATGACTGGTAGATGCCAGATAAAATTATGCCAGTTGCTTAAGAGTGCCCGTTGCTTGAGTTCTGATTAACTGAGAGTCTATTATATATTTACACTTATTAATAAATTCTACATATTTATATCCACCAGTTTCTAAATTGCTAAAGTTTAGATTCTCTCTCTTGTTTCCTTAAGTAAAATAAAAAGAAAGAGATTCTATTTTTTTTCCCTGTACTCAATGAGCTATCTTTGGTATTAACTACCTTATACTATTCATTCCTAAGTCATAAACCATTAAGACCATTTGCGACCTGTCATCAGGGACACCTCAGATCCAGACACTCCCCACTGTCCCAAGAGAATTTCAGCAGAGAAATAAGTCTACAAATATGCAAGCACATAGCCTATGGATTCCTAGTCTCATAAAGAGAGTGAGTGGGGCCTGGGAAAGGTAGTATTGGTTAAAGGCAGCTTTACCTTTTTGTTTAGAGACTTTTCTCACAGTCATTGCAGCTTGCCTCTTCTGATTTTCAGAAATTTCAAATCCTATAAACATAAAAACACACGGTTTTGTTAAGAGAAACACAGACCTTTATTAAATGCATAAATTGGTACAACATTTCTAGAAGAATAATTTTGTCTAGATATATCCAAAGTCTTGAAAAGTGAAAAAGAAAAGTAGCCAGAAACATGAACAAACATTTAGCTACAAAGATGCATTTCACAATATAGATGGACAAGAAAAAGTGAAAACATGACTTAAAAACGCTGTTAAATGGATACTGGTTGAATAAAGTATGGTGTAAATTGCAAAAATATTTCACAACCAAAAACAAAAATTAAAGAAAAAATAAATAATGGGTTAAAAGATGAGAGATTACAATAGAAAAATATACAGAGATAATAAGAGTCTCAAAAGTAGGGGGAAAACTCAAATGGCAAATAGTAATTAATTAAATAACAGAAATGTCTCTGCAAGTTTCTGCCCATTTTTTTTTTCATTTTTATTGTTAGACTTATTGGGGTGACATCTGTTAGCAAGGATTACATAGGTTTCAGGCATACAATTCTACAGTGCATTGTCAACTTGATGTATAATAAGTTCACCACCTAATGTGACTTCTCTTTCCATTTTTTAATTGAGTTATATGGTTTCTTGCTACTGAGTTGTAGGAGTTCCTTATATATTTTGGAAATTAACCTCTTATCAGATATATGGTTTTAAATGTTTTATCCCATTCCACAGGTTGCATTTTTGCTCTTTTTTTATTGTTAAATTTATTGGGGTGACATTGGTTAGTAAAAATTACATGGGTTCCAGGTGTACAATTCTACAATAAATCATAGGTTCCAGATGTACAATTCTACAATGTGTCATCTATGTATTGTATTATGTGTTCATCACCCAGAGTCAGTTCTCTTTCCATCACCATATATTTGTGTCCCTGTCCCTTCTCTCCGACCCCTCTTCCCCCTTACTCTCAGATAACTACTAAATTATTAACTGTGTCCATGAATTTTGTTTCTACGTTGCTTGCAATTTTAGTTCTTGATTATTTCCTTCACCATGCAGAAGTATTTTAGTTTTATGTAATCACACTTATCTAATTTTGCTTTGATGTCTATGTTTTTGGTATTGTATTCAAGAAATAATTGCCAAAACTAATGTCAAGAATTTATTAATACACTATGTTTTCTTCTGGGACATTTACAGTTTCAGTTCATACATTTAAGTCTTCAATCTATTTTGAGTTGATTTTCATATGTTGTAAGGCAGAAATCTAATGTCATTCTTTTGCATGTGAATATCGTTTTCCCAGCACCATTTGTTGAAGAAATAATCTTTTCCCAATTGTGTATGCTTGGCACCCTTGTTGAAGACATATGGACAGTAAATGTGTGGGTTTATTTCTAGGCTCTATTATATTCCCTTGGTTTATATGTCTGTCTTTATGCTAGTATCACACTGTTTTAATTATTGTAGCTTTGTAATATATTTTGAATCAGAAAGTGTGAGGACTTCAGCTTTCCTCTCTTCTTTTAGATATCTTTAGGTATTATGGGACTTTTGTATTTCTATGTGAATTTTGGGGTTATTTTTCTATTTCCATAAAAAAATAATTAGAATTTTAATAGATCCATATTGAATCTGTAAATTGCTTGCGTTGAATGGACATTACAACAATAATTAGTCATTCATTCTATGAACACAGAATGCCTTTCCATTTATTTGTACCTTCCTTAATTTCTTTCAATAACATTTTATTGAAATTTATTTCAACTCCTTGGTTAATTTATTTCTAAGTGTTGTATCCTTTATTATGTGATAGTAGTGGCACTGTTTACTAATTTCCTTTTCAGATTGTTTTTAGTGTACTTGTATAGAAACACAACTGAGTTTTGTATGTTGATATTGTATCCTGCAACTTTACTAACTTCATTTATTAGTTGTAACAGCTTTTTTTGGAGTCTTTAGGGTTTTCTATATATAAGATGATATCTTCAAACAGAAATAATTTTACTTCCTTCTTTTTGATTTGGATGCCTTTTAGTTGTTTCCTTGCCTAATTGTTCTGGTTAGGACTCCCACTAGGATGTTGAATAGAAATGGTAAAAGTGGGCCTCCTTATCTTGTTCCTCTCTTAGAGAAAAAGCTTTCAGTTTCTCCCCTTTGAGTATGATATTAGCTATGCCTTCATATGAGGTATGAAAATTAAGTTTACTAACTCATCCTAGAAAAAGTGCCACATACCTTATTGCTGAATATCACTATGGTCACCTTCAAAGTATTCTCCTTGGGAAGCTATGTACCAATGCCAGCACTAGTCCAACCTTCAAAGCAATTTTGAACTTTTTTTCAGTAATAGCCATCAGAACTGTCGTTGTATTACCTTGATGTCCTGAATGTCATCAAAATGTCTTCCTTTCAATATTTCCTTTATCTTCTGGTAAAGAAAAACATCATTGGGGGCCAGATCAGTTGAGGAGGGAAGGTGTTCCACTATAATTATTTGTTTACTGGCTAAAAACTCCCTTGCAGACAGTGCCATGTGAGCTGGTGCATTGTTGTGATGCAAGAGCCATGAGTTGTTGGTGAAAAGTTCAGGTTGTTTTTGTCTTAACTTTTTCATACAGCCTTTTCAGCACTTCCAAATAGTAAACTTGGTTGACTGTGTCCAGTTGGTACCAATTCATAATGAACAATCCCTCTGACATCAAAAACAGTTAGCAACATTGTTTTGACTCTTGATTTGAACTGATGGAACATTTCTTGGAGAATTGGCTGACTTCCATTATGCACTTTGACACTTTGCTTCAGGGTTGTACCGGTACACCCACATTTCATCACCAGTGATAACACAGCCCAAAACATAGTCTTGCCTCTCCCAAAGGTCTTGGCAAACTTTAACTCTTCCTTTGCTTTTGTTCATCAGTGAGTTCCTTCAGGACCATATTTGCACACACCTTTCTCATGCCAAGATTTTCAGTTAAGATTTTCCTAATTGTTTTTCTATTGATGTTTACTTGGTCTGCTGTGCTGCTCACAGTCAGCCGACAATTTTGATGCACAATTTGATGAATTTTTGCAATGTTTTTATCACTCTTTGTTACTGGCTGCCCTAACCTCTCTTCATCAGTGACACTTCCCCATCAAAAAACATTTAATCCATTTGTACACTACCATTTTCTTCATGCATTATTCCCATAAACTTGGACTAACATGTTCTGATTTAACTTCCACTCTTGCCAAGTTTAACAAGAAATTTAATATTTGTTTGTTCCTCTAGTTTAAGCTCTGACATACTCGAGATAGGACATAAAAACATGCAACAACGAATGCTACTCAGCAAGACACTGCCACACATTGACAAAAACACAGCTATGAGACACAGATATACCAAGGTTATAAAACATTACTGAGTTGTTTGTACAGTGGTGCCAATGTAAGCGCACAGGGGCAAGTTGGGGAACTTAACTGCCAGACCTCATATATGGCTTTTATTATGTTGATGCAATTCCTTTTAAGCCTACTTTGTTGAGAGTTTTGATTATGAAAGAGGGACGAGATTTATCAAATTCTTTTTCTGTATCTATGGAGATGATTATGTGATTTTCATTCTTCATTTTGTTAATGTACTATATCACATTGATTGATTTGTATGTTGAACCATCCTTGCATCCCAGGGACAAATCCCACTTGGTCTTGGGGTATGATCCTTCTGTGTTGTTAAATTCTATTTTCTATTGTTTTATTGAGAATTTTTCTATTATGTTTATGAGGGATATTAGCTTGTAGTTTTCTTTACTTATAGTGAAAAACTTACTGTTGTTAAAATGTTCATTCTGCTGAAAGCTATCTACAGATTCAATGTGATGCCACCAAAATTCCAGTGACAGTTTTACAGAAATAGAAAAATCAACCGTTAAATTCATGTGGAACCTCAAAAGACCCATAACAGCTAAGGCAATCTTGAGAGAGAAGAACAAAGCTTTATACTTCTTTATTCAAAAGACAAGAGCTGTCCAGAAAATTGCAGCCATAAATATCTCTATTTTTCATATTACATCACTGAATACCCCCTGGATATCACTTGTGTGTTCAAAACTATAGTAATTAGGAGTTCCCTGGTGTTGTAGTGGCTAGGCTCCAGCATTCTCAACGCTATGGCCTGGGTTCAATTCCCAGCCAGGGAACTACCCATTTAAAAAAAAAAACTGTAGTAATTAAAAAATTATGATACTGGCATAAATACAGACCTACAGACCAATAGAATTGGATAGAAAACCCAAAAACAAACTTGCACAAATACAGTGAAAGGGTGCCAAGAATACACAATCAGGAAAGGATAGTTTTCTCAACAAATAGTGCTGGAAAAACTGGATATCAACACGCAAAATAATAAAATTGACCTCTTCCTATCTTACACCATACATTAAAATCAGTTCAAGGTAGACTGAAGACTTAAATGTATGACCTGAATCTATTAAAGCCCTAGAAGAAAACACAGGAAGAAAGCTTCTTGACATTGGTTTTGGCAATGATTTCTTTAAAATGACACCAAAAACAGACAGCAAAACAAAGGAGACAAGTGGGACTACATCAAACTAAAATGCTTCTACACAATAAAGTAAAGAAACAACAGAACAAACAGACATCCTATGAAATGGGATAAAATGTATTTGCAAACCATGTATCTGATAGTGAGCTAATTTCCACATATAGGAAACTGTTACATGGAAATTTCATGTGGAACACTCAATAGCAAGTAAATAAATTTATTTTTTAAAAATGGGCAAAGGATTTGCATAGACATGTCTTCAAAGAAGACATACACATGGTTAACTGGTCAACAAGTGCACAAAGGTTATCAACATCATTAATTATCAGGGAAATGCTAACCTATACCACAAGAAGATATCACCTCCCTCCTGTTGGATAGCTATTATCAAAGAAACAAAAGCTGGAGAAACTGAAACCATAGCACACTGTTGGGAATTAAAATGGTATAACCAGTATGGAAAACAGTATGGAGTTTCCTCATAAAATTTAAAAAAATAGAAATATCTTATGATTAGTCATGCCACTTCTGGGTATATATCCAATATAACTGAAATCAGGATCTTGAAGAAATAGCTGGATTCTCCTGTTGATTAATGCATCATTCCTAACAGCCAAGATATAAAAACAAACTAAATGTCCATTAACAGATAAATGGATTAAAAATGTGGTATATACATGCAGTGGAATATTACTCAGCCCTAAAAAGGAAGTAGATTCATGTTGCCATATGTGACAACATGGCTGAATCTGGAGGACATTATGCTAAGTGGAAAATGGCAATCACAGAAGGACAAATATGGTAATATTCTGCTTATATGAAGTATGTAAACTAAATATGAGATCAAATTCATAGATACACAGAATAGAATGATGATTCCCAGAGGATGAAGGGAGGGGAAAGTGGGGATTTGCTGTTCAATAGATAAAAAGTTTTATTTATAAAAGACTGAATAAGTTCTAGAGATTTGCTGTACAACACTGATCCTATCATTTATGTTACCATGTTGTGCACTTAAAATCTGTTAAGAATATAGAGCTCATAGTAATTGTTTTTATCACTTAAAAACAAAACAAAACAAAAAAACAGGGCTGAGGTCTTACAGCTTTAGCACATGTATGTGGAATTCCATCCTTCTCATGATCTTCCTTGAAATTGACAGCTTGTCCTGTGCTAAATTGACAGCTTTGTCAAGCCTGCCCATAATCTGCCTTTCCTGAGTGTTTGCCCTACAATTTTGGAGTTGCTTAGCCAGGCTTCATGATTACATAAGCCAATTCCTTGTACTAAATCTCTTAATAATGATACATCTCCTATTGATTATGCTTCACTGGTTGAACCCTGACTGAAATAAATAGTTATAATTTGATTTTATATTCTTCATATAGGGAATATAGTTGTTAATATTATGATAAGTATGTATGGTACCAGCTTGATACTGGACTTATCGAGGGGATCACTTTGTAAGTTATATAAATATTCAACTACTATGCTGTAAACCTGAAACTAATATAATATTGAATGTCTACTATAATTGAAAAATAAAAACGTTAGAGTAATATGTATAATATAATTTTATAAATAAAAATTTAGTTTGGTGTGTATATATATTTATACGAGCCTAAGTATGTAAAAAGGTACTCCAAATTAATACTGATTATCTCACACAGCATAGGCATAACAGAGAAAAAAAAGATTGCTAAATTTTATTTATTACATTTTCATATGTGTTTCAATAATTATTATGACCATGTATTTTATAATTAAAAAGTAAAATTAAAGGACATAAAATTTATGTTAAATACATATGATAACCATAAAATAATGATTAAATATTAAATTGTTTAGGAAAATGCTAATGATATAATTTTACCTAAAAAATAAGGATATACAATTATATCTGCCCATCATGGAGAGCAAGGGGTGAGGGGAGACAAAAAGAAAGATTGAATCCCCCTGGTTTGTTGATTTGTTTGTTTGTTTGTTTATAATTTTAAAAAGATGGGAAATATTAAAATGTTTATAAAAGTTAGCTTTGGGTAATATATTAATGTGATTTTTATTTTTTCTTATATTTTTAACCTACAAACGGGAGCCCACAATGAAAGTGAATTACTGTTTTAATCAGAAAAAAAAACATTTTTTTAAAAGATACACATATGCCTGTCAGAAAGTAATTTCTGGGAATTTTCTATTAGAAGCAGATTCTTAAAGTCACAGGTTATTAGGGCACTGTGTGTAACACATCATGTTGTAACCATAGGGAATAGTAGGGAATCTTCTAGTTCAATGGTTCCCAACCTTTTTCCACTTGTGTACCCATTTTAAATCCATTTCTATAAATTGTACCCCTTGTTGTTAAAACAATGACACTTTTGTTCAGTGCCTATCTTAAAGTAAAATAGTGGAAATGAGGCATTAAGTTAGGAAAGAAAAAATTACTACACTAAAAGTACAAACCAAATATTTAATTTTACAATATTCATAAAACAGTTAAATACCGATAATGATGATCACATATTTAACAAAATTTATTATTATAATATTTATATGTGTTATCTGAAAAGTCTTTAACCACTAGCCAATTGAAACACTATTAGTGAGGTAATTGAACTTGCTTTGATGTACATAGTTTCTTGAAATCAGGTTCAAAAGATGCAAGATACTGTCTTAAATCCGGACTTGCATTAAGCTTGTTGCAGTACTTATTTTATAATACTGCAAGAAAAAAAGTTCTCTCCACTAGTTCAGTATTAGTAAAAGGCAAGAGGTATTTGAGTGCCTTGTCACTGAGCTGTTCACATCCCTCACTGACATGTACCCCAAAGGTAATAGGATGCTTTCTTTTGAAATCAGAATTTAAAGAAGAATCATTTGAAAGTTTCATTAACTGCTCTTTTTCATTGATTGATAGTTTATCTTCTTTGAAGAATTCTTCATTGAAGGGATCTGCAATCCAGTTATTTTCTTTTCCATGTTGAGGGAAGTACTTATAAAAGGACACTTCAAAACTTTCCAAGTGACTTACAATATTTTCTTTCACATTTTGGAATAGGTACATGTCATTCTCAGATAAAAAGTTGCACAGAGTTTCAAAAACTTCAAGCTGCCTTCTTTCAATGCACACATTCAAAAATTCGAGTTTTTAAATCATTGACTCAATTTTGTCTGTTACTTTGAATATAATGATTGAGTTGTTTTGAAGTCCCAAGTTGAGTTTGTTCATTTCTAGAAAAATATCTGATAAATCCACAAGACTTTGAAGTTAATCACTGTCCTGAAATTTTAGAGCAAGAGGGAATTGATGGTCTTCAAAAAATATCTGGACTTCATGCCTAAGTTCAAATATCCATGTAAGTATTTTGCCATGAGATAGCCACCTTACCTTCATATGCAAAAGTAATGTGCTGTGAATGCTGTTCATTTTTTCAGACAGCATTTTAAACAATCTGGAGTTTCACGGTGGTAACTTAATAAAATTTACAATTTTTACAGCCTTATCGAAAACATCTTTCAGTTCACTAAAAAGAGGCTTGGATGTAAGACTTTGTCTATGAATGCAAAAGTGACTCCAAGCTACATGGGAAGCTACTTCTTTAATTCAACCACATAAGGCCTATAAAACAACCTGACATAGGCTTGCCTCCATCAGTGTATACACCAAAACAATTCAACCAACTAATCCCCTTTTCAATTATATAACCATTGATTGCATTAAAAATATTTTCACTTGTGGTACCTTTTGTCATTGGGTAACAAAGCAACAGGTTTTCCTCAATTTTGTTTCCTACCAAGTACCTCAGGATAATAAGCAAAATAGATAAATCAGCAACATCTACACTTTCATCGACCTGGATAAAAAAGAATTTACTTTTTCTAATTCTATCTACTACAACATGGTCATTTTCTGAATTCATTGAGACATTGTATTGTTTGAAAACAAGATACTATTGATTTTGCAGACATGTTCTTCCTCAAACATACAAAAAACAGTATCCTTAATATAAGGAGAAATGAAATCTTCAGCTATGGTGTGGTTTTTACCACATTTAGTTATACAATAAGCAATATGGTATGAAGCCTCAACTGCATTCTCATTGTCTTTCTTTCCTGACATCATGTATGAAGTAATAGTATGATACTTTTCTAAGCACCAAAAATAATGTATTTTTTTGTTTTTATACATAGGATATTTAGTTTCTAAATGTCACATGCATAGAGAGGGTTTCATGCAACTGTTGGATAGTATTTCCCCATACACAACACACAAAGGTTAGGACAGTCATCATTCCTTACAAATAAAAACCCATATTTAATATACTCTTCAGAGTATTTCCTTTTCTTCTGTTTAGTATCTAAGGCATGCACCATTTTACTATCTCCTGGTGTGGGTGTACTTGTAGCCACAAACACGTGTTGAGAAGTATTTGGCCATAGGTTATAATCCGCATCAAGTTTTGTTTTTTTTAACTATTCCTGTTTACAACCACTGATCCATAACTGACACACTTAAAAATCGCTGATGATAATAATAACTGAAACTATGTTAAATATTAAATTTAAAAACTATTTGAAAAGAATCATGATTAAAGACAATACACTTACTTTTACTTGGTCAATAACTAAACTGATCAAACAGTCTGGCTATGGATGTATTTAAATGTTTGGGGAAATTCTAGAAATGTCACAAATGGATTGCTCTGAAATTGTGTGTAATGATCGGTAGAAGAGTAGTTTGGGGGAAGGGTTCATAGCCACACCCTCACCGATCATCATTCGCTAATGTGATCTAATTTTGAAGTGTCTCTATTAACAGTGATTCAAACGTAACATTTATTGTTTCATAACTAATGTTTTGCATTTATTTACTTTATTTGTTATTTCTGCCATTACTGATTACTTTTCATGTACCCCCAAAAGGCCCAGCACATACCCATAAGGGTACGTGTATCACCACTTGGGAACCGATGGTTTAGTTGATCTAAGGGCTTCGGACAGCATACTTAGATGATTCTTTTAACATTTCCAACAACCTAGGCAATGTTGGAGGCTGCTATTGCCTACTATTGGGAGAAGCAGCAAGTAGTATCTCTGTATCTATATCATGTCCCAATTCAGTGCCCATATGCTAAAAGCAATTTCACTACAATGTGAATTATCAATGTCCACTCTATACAAAACCCGACAAGACTAGGAGTAGACTAAGCAGGGTCTTCCTGATTATCCTTCCTTGCCTCTGGACCATTTCAATTTCCAACACTAAAAATAGGAGAATACATTTGTACAAGGATTGAGTAGGTAGTCTCATTTTTTTAGAGACAGTTTCTACCAACTTGAGCATACAGGTGTTTTAAGGTCAAGTCTACTCCCATTAGGAATGGGGCAAAAAACAGAAACTGTGTTTTCTCATGGAAATACAAAACTTGGCTGTTAGGCATTTTTATGCCAGAAGCATAGGACCATATAAGAGACCTGATAGTACTTTGTAAACCACAAAACTACAGCCAAGGTGCCTAGATTCCACAGTTGGGGAAACAGCATGACAAAAATACCTCTACCAGCTATTAATATATCTTTTCTGGAAAAGGGAATAACCTCATTCAAGACAAAGAGCATGGTTTGGTGTGATTGTAAATAATGGATTATGGCTATGGTTTTGGACCATGTTATATTTTCTATAATGTACTTAAAAATACTTTCATACAGAGAGCATGATATACACATATATAGTAATTTTAATCTATACTCTCAGACCATTTAATTAACAACTTAAGTGCCGTAATCAGGAATTCACACTCAAAGAGTGATCTGTTAATATATTAAACACCCAGAAATCTTTGTTCCAGAGGTCACTAATAAAAGCAGTTTAGTCGCCTTAATGCATGAGGCCTAATTAGCCTAACACAAGTTAAAAATTAACTTTCATTAGTAAAATAAATGTTATTTAAGATGTACACTGGCCACAAATGTCTTACAGGCACTTTAGCCCTCATGAAACCTGGGTTTAAGAATCCAATGAGTCCTATGGCCTATACCACCATTCAGAAGGAAGACTAAAGCTTAAGATTGAAGACAGGTGCTATATCTTGAACCTCAATACAGATTTTTGTCACCAGTCTCTAACTATGCAGTTTTGCTGAATCCTGTCACTAATATTACCAAATCTGCCTTGACCTTTTCATAGAAGATGCTGTCATGTATTAAGTAGAGCTGGGACTACATTGAGATCACAGAATTGGTTGTATGACTGCTTTCATATTTGTTTGCTAATAAATGTGTATATGTTTGAGAGAATCAAGCCTAAGGTTTGCTTTCAGTGTAATAGTCTTATCTAGTAATGATTCTGTATGGGGAAGCCAACTTCTAACTCTCATTTAACCATGATTAATGGAAACTACTAGCATCTACCAAAAAGAACCTAATAATAGGAAACCAAGAAAGTAGGTCAGTTTGCAATTGAAATCTTCCTTCTGCCTCTAGAAAAAATGAAAAGTAATTCAAATCCTCTATGTTCTTCATTGCTGTATTCTTCCTTCTCCTTTCAGGTCACTTACCAATTTTTTCATCTTCCTGTACCATTTTTCTCTCTTCTCTGAAAGCCCTGAGCCAGCGTATCTTCTCCTCTAGCTTCTTGGCAAAGAACAGATGGACCTCCTCAGTCTCTTTGTTGTGAAGCTTAAAGGCATTCTTCATGCTGACATTAAAGTCATCATCTCTGCCATCTTCAATGTCGACTACTTCATATTTATCCATGTCAATGCGGCCCTTGTAGTATAGGATGTCTCTCCGAATGAGGTCCTAGGTGGGAAGGAAGAGAAGGCTTTTTGTTAAAGGTATGTGGAGAGTGGGGACCAGAAGAGTTAGCACATGGGCACAGGAGGACACTAACACTGGCATTATTTTGGAATACCAATGGGGGTTAGTTTGGTCTAAACTAGGGCAGATTAGTTTAACAGTATGACATTGACAGGTTGGTTAATTACATACTCTGAGACAAAGCCTCTGTTCCATATCCAAAGACTCTGTCTCAAACCCCAGCATCATTCCTTGCATGTGGCTGCAAGACTGCTTATGGGAATTAGGAAGTAGTAAGCTACATAAACACTGTTAGAAAAGGCTTTTCCTATTCCAAAATATTTGCAAGCCTTCCAGAAGTATGCTATGAGCTGGCTTGGTTGCCTGGAGTGTATTAAGGAATTCAAATAGGACAATGAAATGTGCATATCAGGAGGATAAGCAGTAAAATTAGCTAGGTGCACAAGCCAGGAAGAGTTACCTGAGGAAGGTGAAACAGTGTCTGGGAATTTTGGGAGAAGGTCTAGTCTAACAGGAGAGATAGGAGTAAAAGTGAATAAAGAGTTTCATGTATAGACATGGATGAATCTCACAAACCTTACTGTGAGAAAAAAAAAAGCTGTAGGTGGATACAAACAGTATATTGCCTATCTGTTATCACTGTTGTTTTGTTCTTGGGTGCTTAGAATTAGATGAATCTGATTTCATAAAACACTCAATCAGTCCATGCACGGAACTCTTATTTCTCTATTTACTTATTTACCTTTAATAATGTGTTAAGTTTTGGTGAATCCACCACCCAATCCAATAGCTATGATGCCAAAGACAACCTCTATCTTGAATCCACTGCTCATCATTCTCCTGGTTTCCTTTCTATATAGTTTTATCTCATCTATATCTATTCCTCTTATAGGAGATAGGATAATTAATTTTGCAAACTTAGCAAGGTTATGAAACTTTACCAAGTTGTTTGTACAGTGCTGCCAATGTAAGCACATGGCAGCAAGTTTGTGAACTTAACTGTCAGATTTTGGGTATGATGACAACTCGGGTGGCCATCCCATAAAAAGAGTTTCAAAACTACTTTGAAGGGTGGACTAGGCACTCTTGTTGGTGCATAGCTTCCCAAGGAGAGTACTTGGAAGGTGACCATAGTGATACTCAGTAATGAGGTTGTAGCACTTTTTCTAAGATGAGTTCATGAAATTAACTGTCTGATTTCGTATAAGTTTTAAAGAAATACAAAACATTGCCACATGTTTAGGGATACATACATATGTACAAAAACTAAAAAATATACAATAATGATTCAAGAAATGTGCAGAGAAGAGAACGGGAGAGGTGTAGAAGTAAGAAGGAAGGGAAGAAGCAGAGAGCAAGAGGAAGCTATTTGCAAAATAAATATTTTTTTAAATTGGATATTAAGTCCATGGGTGGTCATTATATTATTTTTATATTGTTTTGAATGTCAAATATTTCATAAGTTAAAAAGTGAAAAATGAGTGATGGATAAAATGGTCTGTGGGCCTGTGGAATATAAGGTGTAATAAGTGTTCCTCAGAGTGGCCTTTCAGCCCCTCCTACTCTCAGCACTGCCCTAAGCTTCCCTTGAGAGCACACCTAATGTGTGGGCACATTTGGCTGAGTCTGGCCAGAGAGGGCCTCAGTAAGCCCTGTTTTGTCAGATGTCCTCTAACTCTCCCTCTCAGATTGTATTTGGCCTTTTAGACAATCTGACAGAGTTGAAAATGCTCATTAATTTTTATTAATACTATATGGCTTGGTCAAACTATTCCTGCTCTCCTGAATTGCCTGACATGCTTTATATCTCAACTACAGGCTATCTGCAAAGGATTTGCCTTTGGCCAGTTGCATTCCCAATCCTAACTCCTCATACTGCATGGCAAACTGGGCTTTTCAGTAGTGCTGAGAAAGGCTGTACTTAAGGATTCCCAGCATAGCTCTGTGAATTTTAAAGCTTCAGGCTGGAAAATACAGGTGCTGTTGAAGTGCTTTGCAAGAAATACTATCACAGTGTTCCTTTTCCTCTCATAATGATCATGCATATAAATAGGCTGTGAGTTCAGATGGGTACTGATCTGTTGGGAGCCCTCGGCATAAAGTTCACAGGACAGGAAGAGGTCAGCTGTACAGAATGGGTCAATGTTACTCTAAGCCTGTTGAGGAGCCAGAGCTCCTTTCACCATGCTCAAAGTGGACAGGCTCAGTTTTTGCCAAAAGAATGGGGTGGCTCCCGTGCACTGATGTCCACATCCTCAGAAATACTTTTCTGAGGCATATGCATAAAAAGTGAGTCCTTGACAGACTAATCTAACTACAAAAGCTGGACAAGCTGAAAAGAATGGATAGATGTAATCCACTTTGAGCTCACAAAGGCTTGAAACCCGACTTACAATACATAACACAAATACACAAAGACCTAGGAATCCAGGTGTGTACAACACAGCTAATAGGTGGGTAGCCACCAGGCTAGAATATAGGCAGCCTCAACTTCCCTTTATTTCTAGCTTCAGCCTGCAGCTTCAGTTCCCTCTGAGTTGCAATTTTATAATCATTGTCATCCTTCATAACCTTTACTTGTTTCCAAAAAAATGTAAAGAATGTACACGATCTTGGAGCTAAATTAAAGCATCAACTGAACCTCCCATTGTTTAGTTGTTTGTTTTGCCTTGTTTTTTTGTTGTTTTGTTTTGTTTTCAGGTATTTAAGAATATCAAGCAAATAGAGAATTCTGCCTCTGTGGTAGGTGAACAGGGTGAGAGATGTCATTAAAATCCTCCCTTTGCCTGCTATTTCCGACTTCCCAGAGGGCTGAATATGAGCTTCCAGGTACAAGATGTGACATAATGCCAAGTGTAAGGATGTGAAAGGAATGATTATATATGACCCCCGGTTCAGAAAATTCAATCAGAAAGGGCAGCTAAGGCCACAAAGCAGCATGGAACAGTGGAAAGAGTGAGTCTAAAGTCCTGAGTTTGAGTCCTAGTTACTTAACCTACTGGTTGTGTGGTCTTAGGCAAGCCATTTAACCTCTCTGAGTATCAATTTCCTCACCTGTGAAACTAGGGGAGACATGTTTAACTTGTAACAAGATAATAAAGGTCAAATCTAAATATGCAATCACCATGTCATGAGGCCATTCTTGTCTGATAAAGATGGTGCTGAGCTTTCTTGCTTCTAAAACAATATTTTGTAGTGCCTTAAAACTCCTCTTGATGTGCATAAAAATATAACTGCTTCCTTTAGTTCATTAAACTTTCAAAGTAAGTTAAATATTATGACTGAAAATAAGTCAAAGCAAAGGTAACTCTAAACAATTAAAAATATACATAGCTAATCATCTATCTCTGGAAATTCCATATACACTTTCAGGACAGAAGTGATGGTGGTGGCGGCTGGCAAATTTCTATTTCTGGGCTTGCACTAGTATCTCCTCCCTGCCCCAACGACGCCTCCTATTCCAATAATTCCAGCCTTCAACATAAAATTCACACAACCTTCCTCCCCAAAGAAGCCTTCCTTGACTGCACACTCTAACTTTTCACAATGGTTTCCTTTTTCTGAATGCTTGTACCAACTATATACCCTTATACAACTGACACTCAGTTACCACACCGCTGAGCTGCATTAGTTTTGTTACAAAGCTTTTAGTTTTGTCTGCCCATTTAATCAGCCTAAAAGCACAGTGCCCTCCTTGGGCTTGCCTCACTCAGGTGTTGTCCAGGGAAGGTCAGCTGACAAAGGTTCAGAGGTTTTCTTGTCCAGCATGAAATCAATGGTTTCTGAGCCCAGGTTGCCTGTGGTCCTATTGGGACCAGGCTGCCCACATGCCACTTGTCAAGACATTTGCTTTGGGCATTTGCAGCCTAGTCTGATGCTAGGACTGGAGTGATTTCATAGCATTTGGCTAAGTTATCCTCGATGCAAGAAAACCTGTTATAACTTTTTAATGAACTGATATTTTTCAAAAAATTTTAGAGGAAAGTGGTAGATTACTTTGCTGTTTAATAACGGACACTTTTCAGCTTGTGATTATCAGTGAGTCTCAACTTTTGATTGTAAAAAATTAAAACATTGACATTTTAGTCAAAAGTATCATGTTATTGAACATATATATGATGTTATACATTTTTCAATTTCATTATGATAAAATAAAGTTTACTTAAATCTCAGGTTTTTTAATATGTTTTTATAAATTTCCCAAGAATGTTATCACTTATAAATTATATGGTTTCCCCATAGTTTCACACAAAAAAATCACGTATATCTACTATTATTCCAGTCACTATATAGTCTGCTATAATTAGTAAAATTTGCATAAATCTTAGATAAAAATCAATATATAATAGTCAGACTATATCTCATAATTAAAGCAGAGGCCAATAAAAATCTTGACTCTTGCCCAATTTATGCTGGGTTGACTGAATGATTTTCATTGCTCAATTTATTCTGTTGTAAATAAATGAAACCCATAGAAGTGCACAGTGAAAAGTCATATAGCACATTATTTTTTGTCAACCTGATAATCAGAGTTATCTGATGTCTTTGCTTATATCATGGACCGAAGCCCAAGCATTGAACTCATATCTACAACTCTTTTATATATATATATATATATATATATATATATATATATATATATATATATACATACATACATATACACACACACACACACACACACACACACACACACAGTTCTGGTGTTGATAAATATGGAATAAAACAGGAAATTGTAAATATATTCAATCATATTTTCTCCTAAGTATCTGTTATGTGATATCTCTGAAGAGAAACTGAACCATTTATAGAGTTTTATCCATTTATTTTAAGATAGAGTTGTGGAAAATCTAAAAATTCATACATGCATCATCTGGGTTCTAACAAAGGGACATGAAAGATTCATATATTGAGTCATCTGAAGTGAATGTGTTATGGTAGATTGAGTGCTTTCATAGGCACATGGCAAATAGGTAGTCACCACAGTTGCTATATGGGTCGTTACAAGTTCCCTGTGTAAATGGGGGTTGTTTCTAATAGTATGTCAGCCTTCCTCCTTTTCCCTTCCACTCATGAAAGATGGAGCATATTAAGGGATTTAATGCTTCTCCAGGAGGGTCCTGTTAGTCTGCAGATAAGCATCCTAGCCCTAGCCATAACTCCAGCAAGCTTACCCTTGTGCCAAGCATTACATATTTGAGAGCTTTTTGAATTTGGCCTCACTGGCTTTTCATGGGGTTTAGTAAGACTTTAGAACATTTTATACAAATGACAAATGCTACAGTCTTGGGAATGCAACTGTTCAGAATAACAGTTTGCCTTACATGCTCTTCAATAAGGTCCTCCCTACCTCTTTAGAGGGGACCTTGGTTATTACCATTATATCCTTGATTTTCTCTCTAGATCCTGGGGAAGGCACATGGGGCTGGGACTGGGTTTATATTTCTCATTATTGTATTCTAGCATCTAGAGTACACATTTAATAATAACAAAATAATGATAACTATTCAACAGTGAACACTAGAATGGTGGAAATTATATGCCAGACACTATTCTAAATGTTTTGCATCCCTCCCAGCTTTATTAAGCTATAATTGACAAAGAAAGGTTGTATATACAAGAGCTGTCTAGAAATTATCCAGCCATGTGATATGAAAAATAGAGCATTGGTACATAATTTCTAATTGTTACAGCAAGTTTCGGCGGAAGTGAAATCTTAGTCTTGAGAAGAACTTCTGTGCATAACTGAGTTAACTCTTCAGGAATATCTGCAGCTACAAAAAATCATTAATGACACTTACTTAGGATTATTACAAATACTCCTCATTTAAAAAAATATAGAATGTTGGAGGGCAAGATGGCAACTGGAGAGGAAGTCCCTAAGGCCACTCCCAGAAAACACAATTGAAAGGCCATCCAGGAGCTAAGAAAAAGAACCCTGAGTGACAGACACAACAACAGCTGAGAAATCCATGCATCACAAGTAAACACCTGAAGTTTGGAGCGAAGCGGGCGAGGGGGAGAGAGGGGAGGGAGTACAGATGGATCGCAACAGGACTCCATCGCTGCTGACTATCAGGGAGTAGCACAGTGCACGAGACGGGGAAGGCTAACAGGCGACAAGAGTGAAAGCCAGCAACATGGCAGAATGGTGGGAGACCATAGGGGAGACAGGACTTAGAGCAGCATGTTGGGGACAGAGCTTGGGAGCCAGCCTCTGAAACCTTTGAGTAGCAAGATGGCTGAGTGAGGACTCTGAAGAGCCTCAGCTGAGGTGGATCCCCAGAGACAGTACCTCAGCTCCACGTGCCCTCACAACCCACATCATGTTCATATACAATTCCTACACAGGGCTGTGTTTTCTGTTCCCAGCCCATTGTGGAGGCTAGCTGGCTGCCTTCACATGACCCATGAGGTCAGGCCCACAGCTTTGGACTTGTGGTGCTCCTGCCCACGTGTGCACCCCTGGGGCCTACAAGCAGTGGGAAGTTGCAGATTCCACTGTGAATGGCTGGTTGCTGCAACAGGCCTGCGAAGAAAGGCAGATTTGATAGCATTCACCCCAGTCAGCAAGAGCAGCCTGTGACTGCATCATCTAGCTTCCCCATCAAAGGGCAGGAGGTGGAGTTGCACCAGCGTGCTTTTTGTTGACTTCTACCCTCTCCTACAGCCTCCCCAACCAACTAACTAACTGCAGGAAGGGGAGGGACTTCAGATAGATGCAAACTGTCTCCAAACGTGGCAGGAGACCAGAGATAAGAAATAAACAGCTCCCCTCTCCCCAAACATGGACCCTAGTGCCACCTAGTCTCTTCCCTACAGCAAGACACCACAAAAATACTAATCAGGGATCCTGGGCTCTGGTGAACATAAGAGGAAGAACCCAGCAGACAGGATGAATTCCTTAAAAACTAAAACTGCTCAGAAAGAACATGATCTTTATCCAGAATACAGTTTCTTAGACATAGAATTTTCTATACTAAGTGACAGAGAATTTAAAGTAGCCATTCTAAAGGCTCTGAGAGAAATGAAAACATGCTGGCAGAACACCATAACTGAGATTAACGACCTAAGAAAGGAATTCAGTGAAGAAAAGGAAGAATTTATCAAATAAATTCAAAACATAAGGAAGACTGAGATGGAAATGCAAGAGATAAATAATACAGTAAAAGAAGTGAGAAACAAAATACCTGCCATAGAAACAGGGCCAACCAGATGTAGGAAAGAATTAGTGATACCACAGATCAGAAAATGGAAACATTTAAAAAAGAGGAAGACAGGGAATATAGAACCAAAAGGATTGAAAGAACTCTGCAAGAACTATCTGACTCCATAAGACAAAAGAACACCAGGATAATAGGATTAGAAGGAGGAGCAGAGCACTCTACAGAGAGCATACTCAAACAAATAGTAGATGAGAACTTTCTAAACCCATGGAAAGATCTAGAATCCCAAATTCAAAAAGAAAACAGGTCCTTTAGATACATGGACCCTAGTAGATCTTCTCCAAGACACATGGTACTAAAGATGTCCAAAACTAAACACAAAGAGACAATTCTCAATGTAGCCAGGGAAAAAAGAATTATACCCTTTAGAGGAAAACCCATTAGGCTGGCATTAGACTTATCACCAGAAACTCTACAAGCCAGGAGGGAGTGTAATCAAATATTCAAAACGTTAAAAGAGAGAAACTTCCAGCCAAGAATAAATTATACAGCAAAATTATCTTTCAGATATGAAGGTGGAATAAAGACCTCCTCAGAAACACAGAAACTGAGGGAATTTTCCAACACAAGGCGAGCACTTCAATATGAAGGAGGCTCTTCGAGCTGAAACAAAACATCAGGAAAAATGGAATAGAGTTGGGTGAACAAAAAAGAAACAAAAATAAAAATAACAAAGAAACAAAAAAGTATTGGCCACAGGAAATCCTCACATATCGATCATCACTCTAAATGTTAATGGACTGAACTCACCAATACAAAGACAGAGTAGCAGACTGCATTAAAAATCAAAACCCATCCATATGCTGTCTCCAAGAGACACACCTCAGCCATAAGGACAAACACAGACTAAGAGTGAAAGGATGGGAACCAATACTCCAAGCAAATGGTAACCAGAGAAAAGCAGGAGTTGCTATATCAATATATGATGAAATAAACTTCAGCTTAAAAAAGATAGCAAGAGACAAAGATGGACATTACATAATGATGAAAGGTACAATACAACAACAAGAAGATTTGACACTAATTAATATAGATGCTCCCAACCAGGAAGCACCAATATATACAAAGCAACTACTAACAGACCTGAAAGGAGAAACTGACAAAAGCACAATCACTGTGGGAGACTTAAACACCCTGCTAACAGCCATGGACAGATCATCTAAACAGGAAATAAATAAGGAAAATATCAGCTCTAAATGACACATTACAGCAATTGGACATAATTGACATTTACAGGACACGTCATGCAGCAAAAAGAGGCTATACCTTCTTTTCTAGTGCACATGGAACATTCTCAAGGACAGATCACATGCTGGGACACAAAAGTAGCCTCAGCAAATTCAAGAAGATCGAAATCATACCAAGTGTATTCTCAGACCACAGAGCTTTGAAATTGGAGATCAATTGTAAAAGGAAAGCAGAAAAAAAAACACATATACATGGAGATTAAACAACATCTTATTAAAAATGACTGGATAAAAGAATAAATAAAAGAAGAGATTAAAAAATATATAGAAACTAATGACAATGAAAATACAATATATCAGAATTATTGGGACACAGTGAAAGCAGTAATAACAAGGAAATTCATATCATTATGGGCCTATCCTACAAAACAAGAAAAATCACAGGTAAACCCCTTATCATTCCATCCTAAAGAAATAGAAAAAGAAGAGCAGACAAAACCCAAGGTCAGCAGAAGGAAAGAAATAATAAAAATTAAAGCAGAGCTAAACCAACTAGAGAAAAGAAGGACAATAGAAAAAATTAATACTACAAAGAGCTGGTTTCTTTGAGAAAGTCAACAAAATTGACAAACCCCTGGTGACACTAATCAAAGGGCAAAAGGAAAAAACACGAATATCCAAAATTACAAATGAAAGGAGAGAAATTACCACGGATGACACAGAAATACAAAGGATTATAAGAAAATATTATGAAGGACTTTATGCCAGTAAATTTAACAACCTATAAGAAATGGACAAATTTCTAGAAACTTATAGCCTACCCAGACTGAACCAAGAAGAACTGGATAATCTAAACAAACCAATCAATAGCAAAGAGATTAAAATGACTATCTGTAATCTCCCTAAAGGCAAAAGCCCTAGACCAGATGACCTCACCAATGAGTTCTACCAAGCATTCAAAGAAGAATTAACACCTGTCCTCCTCAGACTCTTCCAAAAATCTGAAGAGGAAGCAATACTTTCTAACTCATTCTATGAGGTCAACTTTACACTAATACCAAAGCCTGGTATTAGAAAAAGGAAACTATAGACCAATATCTCTCCTGAACACAGATGCAAAAATCCTAAATAAAATATTAGCAAATAGAATACAATAATGAATCAAAAAGATTATACATCATGATCAAGTGGGATTCATCCAGGAAGCACAAGGATGGTTCAACATACGAAAATCAATCAATGTGATACACCATATAAACAAAATAAAAGATAAAGACTATATGGTCATATCAATTGATGCAGAAAAAGCTTTCAACAAGATACAATATCCATTTATGATCAAAACACTAAATAAAATAGGTATAGAAGGAAAGTATTTCAACATAATAAAGGCCATATTTGACAAACCCTCGGCTAACATCATACTGAATGGGGAAAAGCTGAAGCCTATTCCCCTAAAATCAGGAACAACACAGGGATGCTCCGTCACCACTGCTATTTAATATAGTACTGGAAGTTCTAGCCACAGCAATCAGGCAAGAGAAAGGAAAAAAAGGTATCTAAATTAGGAAAGAAGAGGTCAAATTGTCAGTATTTGCAGATGACATGATCCTTTATATAAAAAATTCCAAAGATTCCTCCAGGAAACTATTAGAAACAATAAATGAATACAGTATAGTTCCAGGATACAAAATCAATGTACAAAAATCAACAGCATTCCTATATACAAACAATGAATCCTCAGAAAAAGAAATGAGAGAGTCAATTCCTTTTGCTATCACAACAAAAAGAATGAAATACCTGGGAATTAACAAAGAATGTGACGGATTTATACAGAAAACTATAAGACACTTTTGAAAGAAATTGAAACAGACCTTAAGAAATGGAAAAATATCTCCTCTTCATTGATAGGAAGACGTAACATTGTTATAATGGCCATTCTGCCCAAAGCAATCTACAGATTTCATGCAATACCCATCAAAATCCCACAGTCATATTTTCACAAAATAGATAAGAGAATTATCAGATTTATATGGAACCATAAAAGGCCTCTAATTGCCAAAGCAATACTACATAAAAGGAATGAGGCTGGTGGTACTACACTCCCCAACTTCAATTTATATTACAAAGCATCAATAGTCAAAACAGCTTGGTATTGTCAGAAAAACAGAAATATGGACCAATGGAATAGAACTGAAAACCCAGAAACAAATCCATAAATTTATGGACAAATAATTTTCGAGAAAGGAGCAAAATACATACAATGGGGAAAAGACAGCTTCTGTAATAGGTGGTGCTGGGAAAACTGGAAAAATATATGCAAAAGAATGAACCTCAGCTGTGAATGCTCTCCATATACAAAAACTAACTCAAAATAGATTAAAGACCTTCATAGAAGACCTGCAACAATAAACTGTATAGAACAAAACATCGGCACTAAACTTATAGACCAAGAGCTCAATGAAGACTTCATGAACCTGACCTCAAAGGCAAGGGAAGTAAAAGCAAAAATAAATGAATGGGACTATATCAAACTAAAAAGTTTCAGCACAGCAAAAGAAACCATCAACAAAGCAAAGAGACAGCCAACTGAATAGGAGAAAATATTTGCAAATACCACATCAGATAAGGGTCTAATATCTAAAATATATAAAAAACTAATATGACTTAACAACAAAAAATAAAATGACCCAATTAAAAAGCGGGCAGAAAAACTAAACAGACATTTCTCCCACGAAGAAATACAAATGGCCAGCAGACATATGAAAAAATGCTCATCCTTATTAGCTATCAGGGAAATGCAAATCAAAACCACCATGAGATATCACCTCACACTTGTTAGAAAGGCTATTATCAACAAGAGAAGAAATAACTAGTGCTGGAGAGGATGTGGAGAAAAAGAAACTCTCACACACCGCTGGTGGGGATGCAAATGGGTAAAACCACCATGGAAGATGGTGTGGAGGTTCCTCAGAAAATTGGGAATGATTTTACCGTATGACCCAGCAATCCCCCTTCTGGGAATCTACCAAAAAAACTTGAAAACCTTTGTCCGCAAAGACTTATGTACCCCAAAGTTCGTTGCAGTGCTGTTCACAGTGGCCAAAACATGGAAACAACCAAAGCGCCCTGCAACAGATGACTGGATAAAGAAGCTGTGATACATATACACAATGGAATATTACTCAGCTATAAGAAAAGATAAAATACTGCCATTTACAACAAAATGCATGAACTTGGAGATCAACAAGCTAAGTGAAATAAGCCAGACAAAAAAAACCCAAAATACTGTATGACTTCACTCATACGCAGAATATAAAACTGAAAGCACCAAAGAAAAAAATGAATAATCAAATAACCCATGGACGCAATCAATAGTTTAATGTTTATTTGGGGATCAGTGGGTAGGGGAGGGTAAAACGGGGAGGGGGTGGGAGAGGAGGGAGAGGAAGCTAAATATATGGTGACGGATAAAGAAGTCACATTAGGGGAGTTCCCTGATGGTGTAGTGGCTCAAGGCTTCGGCGCTGGTGCTGTCAGCACTGCAGCCTGGGTTCGACTCCCAGCCAGGGAACTACCCACATACCAAAAAGCAAAACAAAACAAAAAAAAAAGAAGTCACATTAGGTGGTATATTTACTATACAACAAGTTGACAATGCACTGTAGAATTGTATGCCTGAAACCTATGTAATCCTTGCTAACAGATGTCACCCCAATAAGTCTAACAATAAAAATGAATTTAAAAAAAAGAAAAATAGAGGAATTTTAGGGCTGGAGTTTTTCCAGAGAGCCCTCATGTGTCAGGTATACAACATGATGTTTTGATATACATACTCATATACACTGTAAAATGATTACCACAATCAGGCTAAATAATATATCCATTAACTCACATAATTACCATTTTTTTTATAATGAGAAATCTTAAGATCTTCTCTTAGCAAATTTCAAGGACAGTGGTACCTTGGTACTCGTTGGTAATTGGTTCCAGGAGGCACAATGAGTACCAAAAACAATGAGTACCTAATAAATTTTTACCCATAAGTAATAGTATAAATAAATTAGTGTGTTCCCAAACCAAAAATAAACAAAATGGCCATAGAAACTAAGATAAAACTTCAAGGAGATGTGCACAAAGCAAGAGCTACTGCATGACTAATGCATGACCCCTTGTTTTAGCTGGAAAGAGTAATGAGTCATGAGGCAATAGACACTGACAAGTTCTAGCTTGCACGTCCAGTACCAAACAAATTGCTAGTATCAGGACAAAATTTTCACGTCAAAATATGTGCAGTACCAAATTCAACAAGTTTCAAAGCAGCCAAGTACCAAGGTATAACTGTATACAACACAGTATTGCTAACTGTAGTCACCATATTGTACATTACATCTCCAGAACTTATTTATCCTGAATAATTAAAAGTTTTTACCCTTTACCAATGTCTCTGTATTTCTCCCACCCCTAGCAGCCCCATCATTCTATTCTCTGTCTTATGTGTTCAACTATTATAAATTCCACATATAAGTGAGATCACATGGTATTTGTCTTTCTCTGTGTTATTTAGCATAATGCCATCCAGGTTCATCCATTTGTCACAAATGGCAGGAGTTCCTTCTTTTTTAAGGCTGAATAATATTCAATTGTGTGTGTATCACATTTCCTTTATGCATTCATCTCTTGATGGCTAAATGTTTTGCATTTATTAACTTAAATAATCCTCAGAACAATTCTACAAGGTGAGAACTCTTATATTCCCATTTTATGAAGAAATGGTAGACATACAACAGTTAAGAAACTTTTCCAGGAATAAAAGATATTAAATGGCAGAGCTGGGCTCTGAGTCCAGGCTATCTGGCTCTAAAATCTGTGCTTGTTTAATCTTCTGTATACTGTCTCCCAATAAAAATTTGCTGAATAAATGACCAGTAACACTAAATATATGAGAGGGGACTCCATAAAATGGAATTATCTTATGGAAAGTGGGCCCCTTGTAGTACAGGCTTCCCCCGCTAGATGAATGTCCTAGGAACCCATCTTCATCAGTGGACCAGCTAACCTTGTTGTGAGAGGATGTGTTCAGCTTCAGCAATTTTTTTGGAGATTTAACACGTTTGCCCATTCCATGATGGGTGATTTACATGAACAACGTGTGGCATGACAACACACCTGCCCACACAATTCTGAGTAGAGCAGTCTTTGACCAAAAATTGCATGACTCCGTGCTCCACTCTCCCTATTCACCCAATGTCACCCTGAACGACTTATTTTTTGTTTCTCTGGGTGAAAAAAAGTCTTCAAATGGAAAAGTTTGGCCAATGTGGAAGAGGTGGAAAAAAAAAACAGCAGAAGCACTAAAAGGCATCAAAATAGAAGAGTGAAAATTGTTTTGAGCAGTAAAAGAAGCGTCTTAATACGTGTACTGCATCAAAAGGAGAGAACTTTGAAGATGACTGAAGTTTAAATATGTAAGAATAAAAACACACTTTTTTATAAATAAATTCCGGTTTTTTTTTTTTTTTGGTTCCCCCCTCGTATGGTAATGGTATCAAAGGCTACACTAACATTTACTAAGTCCTTACTATGTGCTAGGCACTGCAACTGTATTGTCTCATTTAACACTTGCAAATTTCTGTCCCTGTAGACACCATTATGATTCCTATTTTGCAAATGAAGAGATAATAATAGGCATAGAGAATTTATCCAAGGTCACAAAACATATCTCATGGTTAAAAACAAATGGGTGTACTCTTGTCTGGCCCTGGAATTCATGCTCTTAACACTGTATTTTACTACTTCCCACTAATTCAGGTGGTTCTTCTCAAAGCCTCCTGAGATAAATCCTATCATCAGCCTGATGTGACACTAAGAATACTAAGGACTTAAAGTTAAAGAATTGCCCAAGATAGAACATATTAGAAAGACACAGTAGAGTGTAAGACTCAAGTTCCCTGCTTTTAATCCTTATCTTCTTTTTGCTCTACCCTCATCTCTGTTGCTATTTTTGCATTTCTAGTTGTCCCAAATGGCTCACATCCTCCAAGTCTGGCCATTCAGTGCAAGAATGAAGAGCCCAAATGCAGGAAGTTCCTTGAATAGAAGAAGTCCTCTCTCTCACACACATGATTACACTCTGTTTAGTTCTAATCCTCCCAGAATATGGTGAAAGCAACACAATTACTGAGTACTTGTGACTCATGAGACAATAAAGCATGTCCAGACTGGCACAACTGAGGACAGAAGATACAGGGAAAAGATACAGGGAAAAGGCTATTTGGGGCAACTGCATGGCTATAGAAGCATCAGTGCATGAATGATTGAGGAGAGGAGAAAGGGGCTCTCTTCCCTTCCTCAGTAAAAAAGTGAAAGGGAAAACATGAGCAAAAAAGGGAAAAAAATCTCTTAAAGCAGCAAAATAATTTCCAGTATAATCATCTCAGGAAAACATAACAAAACACATACATAACCAAAATAACAGGGTAATGAAATGCAGAGAAGCAAAGATGGCCATAAGGGAAGACAAGAAGAAAGAGAACAAAAAGTCTAATGCAATTTTTTTTAAAGTGACAAGGGAAGAGTGAGAATAGCAAAAGTTAAAGAAGGGATCACATAATTAGAAGTTACTGGTGTCTTCAAACCTACTATAATGGCCATTTAAATGTATCTTCATACATACACACACACATATACTGTGACACAAGCTACAAGTTTTTCAAGCTGTTCTAAGTGGCTTGAGCAATTCCAACTTACATTTATAAAATAAAGTTTTTACATACTGACTGGGAATTAAGAGAATCTTGAGTTGGATGGGAACTTAGTGACTTAGCTAAGTGATCTCAGATAGAGATCACACAGGTATTTCAATCTCTCCTATACCTTGACTTTCTGTTTTTCCTTAATTATTGGCTCCTACTAACTGATCTAGAGTTGACTCATCATTCTGGTCATCTGCTGTCCCTTGGCTCCTAAAATAAGCCTGCTGTTGATCTTGTTTCTTTGCTTCATTATTTTGTGACTTGGCTCCTGACCCTGTCTCCTATAACCACTGCTTTCTAGAGCCAAGTTTCACATTTTACTTAAAGTAATCCCAGCCCTGGCTGACAGATGCCCAAATTAACAGTCCAAATGGTAGGAGACCCTGAAATAAACCAGGTTTCTTATTATTTTTGTTGTGTCTCTCTATCACTGGCTATTCTGAGAGTAAACATGCCTCAGTGGGAAGAATGGGCAAAAGGGCTATTGGTGACATGGCTAGTATGCCGAGAATTTCATTGGCTTTCTAAATTAAACCTCAAAAATCTTGCCTCCTGATTTGATAGAAGTCCACATAAGAGTTGGGGTGGGGGGAAGCTAAGAAGATACCTGGGTGATTAGCTAAGTTCTAGAATCATAAATGTTAATTTCCAGGGTCAGCTCTCAACAAAAGTGGTTATTGTACCCATTAAATAACCAGCTGTTGTTTCAGAGCTGGCATTCAAAGCTTGGAGGCATTTTCACTCAAAACTCAATTTGCCTCCTCAATCTACTGTCAAAGGCAAATGGACAATGATTTAATGTAAGATGTGGTATACACAGAGAACAGGGGCCTTAATAACAAATGTATGGTTCATATCCCAGGTTGGAAAAATAAAACAATAACCAGGTGTTTAACCAGGTGTTTCATGACTCAGCATTCCTCTTCATACACATTCACTGTTGGATGAGGAAGAGAACAAAGGGACCAGATAATGGAGAAAGAGCCAAAGGCAGGATTGTGAATTTGGAAAGTCACTCAAAATATTCTTTGTTTTTTCCCTTCTCTTTTACTTTTCCTGGTCCCAAATTTTCTCTAACCATTCCTTGGTGCCAAAAGTGGTCTGAACTCCTTATTTTGAGAGAGAAGGTAAGGGGAACAGTATCTCATCAGGAAGAATCAGTTTGAGAATATATGCCATCTTCCTACCGCCAAGGATAAGAGACCAAGAAACCAACATTTACACCGAGTCAGCCAGGGGTCAGGAGAAAAACAAGACTTCTCCTTAAGTGGATTATAGAGAATGGAGGATGAAGAAGAGCACAGTTTAGAGTTGTAGGAAAGTGAAACACCTTTTGTAGAAAATGGTTAAGGGTACAGGGGTAATTCCTATACCACAAAGGGTATATACCTGTCAGGGAAAGGTAGGAGGCCTCTTGTTGGTTCTTAGGGCAGTTAAGGGCCAGATAATCAGAGCCATTAGAGTGGAAATAGGGACAGGTACTCAGGAAAACCACTGTTCACCAATGGGGATAGAAATATTTACATATGTTAAACAACTGGTATAAACGAGCAGGCTCTCAGTTCTGGATGGAAGACAGTGAAGATCACCATGAGGAGCAGTAGGGCAAATGCTGAAAAAGATACCAAGATAAAATGTACCAATTTTAGAGTTTCAATGCCCACAAGTCAGCTCTGCCTGATATATTCATGCCATACCAGTGATCCAGATTTGGAATTCCTGCTTATCTTCTGTTTTTCACCCATCAGTTTTAGCCTACTTCATTATGAGCTGGGGATGAAGGAGAAAATGGCTGGCATCCCCTGAAGTGCCCATATCCATCATGGAAAAGTGGGGTGGGATTACCTTCTTGCAGAGGACCATCTGATGGTCAAACAGGAAGAAGACTCGCTGCTGGTTGCGGCCGTAGGGCTGGTAGATCCAGGCCATCTCCCCAGTGTAGATCAGCTCGGAGCTCCTGTCTAGGATGTCCTCACCCTGGGAAGGACATGTGACAGTGAGAGACAGCCTGGCAGGAGGGATGGACTCATCACTTGCCTGGAGACACCTGGACCTGGGCATAGTGTGGGGCAGGAGGAGGACAGAGGGATTGGTGGAGAAAGAGGGATGAAGAGAGGGACTCCCAGGAATCCTTAAAAGGCTCCATGAGATGGAACGACTCATGCTCTTGTTCACCCTGAGGTCAAATGAGCCCCGCCATCCAGGACTGCTATAGTCAGTGTGCCCTCTGGCCCTAGGGACACCAGCTGCCATGGAGTTCATTCTCCCATTTTCCCTCTTTTCCTCTATGAATCTCTCTCTCTCTGCCCCAGTATTTCATCCCAGTTCTAGTCTTTTAAACTCTTTCCTGCACCTGAAGAGTAAATGGATAGAAGAGTAAGTGGGCCTGAGCAGGTGGTAGAAGTCTCTCTGCTTCCCAGATAAGAAGAGGGGACAGAGGAGGGCAAGAAGGAGGTGATGATAAACAGAAATAGAATACACTCACTCCCTTAAAATAGTTTTTCTTCTCTCAGTTCATTAAAAATCTATTGATTAAATAGGAAGTTTCATGACTACATGCTTCCTTGGTTTGTTATCCAGAGAACCTGAAACCTCTTCTCTTCCTTGCTATATAGAGTCAGACAAAAGAAAAGCACCAAGACACCTGATTCCTTACTCACTTAATTCTAGAGTTCCCAAGGGCACTGTCTTGATGGTAACTCTGCTGGGTCAGAAGTATGTGGGGATGTCTGTCAGATGACAAGCTAGTCTTGGGTACCTGTTTTCAGGAGCTTACATCTCAGTGGAGGACGTTAATACCAGAATTCATGGAACACAAGGCAAACTACACCAAAGTCATGGGAAGAGGGGTGTGTGCTCCAGAGCCTATGTGAAGATGGGGTCAAAAAGCAGTGGCCCAGGACTCAAGAGAATTAATACTTACTGAGCACCTATACTGGTCAGACACTGGGTTACATACTTTCGCCCTGTCTCTTCTGAGCCTCACAATTACCCTAGGAAGTAGATATTCTTGCTCTCATTTTATAGTCCAAGGTACAGAGAGCTCAAGTGATCAACCAAGGTCACTCAACTAGACAGGTAGAGATCACAACCCAACCCCAATTCTGCAGCTCCAGAGAATATGCTCACTTTTACCACTACATTATTCTGTCTCTAGGCCAAAAATCACTGAAGGGTCAGCCCCTTCCTCTTTCTGGGTCTCAGTTTTTCCGGATGTTAAATGAGGTGTATGAGAATGATCTCTAAGATCCTGGCCTTGATACTCTGATGTTAAGATCTCAGCCTTATATCCAAAACTTTGAAGTCAAGATTAGAAACAGGGGCCCCTGCATCCCCCAGAAATAATCAGAGGCAAACAGCCCAGGTAGGGCAGTGGGCCAAAGAAAGGGGTAGCTAGAAATAATGTTTTTGAGCATACCATTTTTTTCCAGTGTAAGGGATGGAAAAGGAGAGCTCAGTGGAAATTTTCTAATAAAGAACCACAGAAAGAAAACTTAGAGATACTACTGTAACTCTAGACTCTACCTCAGGGATACCTTAGAACTTAGATAAACACTCCTCCTTGAGGGGCCCATAAGCTAGCACAGAACCTGTGGAGGCCTATGGCTGGGAGAGGAAGCCCTTAGAATGAGGGAGCTGTGCAGGGCTTTCCTGTTAGAGCAACAAAAATGTGAGAGTGGTACCAGTATCAGTCTGCCATGTTCCATGCTTAGGTAGGACAGGAAGATGTGCCACCATCTATTTTGAATATGTACGACGTGTGACAAAAAAAACAAACAAACAAACAAACAAAAACAAACAGAATGTTTAAATTTTAAAAATACAGTAAAAGACACATTGCCATTAATCCCCTCAATATATTCCTTCTCATTTCAAACACACTTATCCCATTATTCTTGCCACTTTCTGAAGCAGTTCTGGAAGTCCTCTTTCATGAGTATCTTTAATTATGCTTTCGTGGCTGCCTCGATGTCTTGAATCAATTCAAAATATTTATCTTTCATGGGTTATTTTGACTTTGGGGAAGATCCAGAAGTCGCACGGTTACAGAACCTGTGAATAAGCTGGATGAGGACACACCATCATGTTTTTATTTGACAGAAATTTATGCTAATATGCTGTTCGTGATCCATGATTTATGGCACTCTTTTAAACACACCTTCTCTCAACAGTATCTCACAACTGACTGACTGCACCTAATAAGTTGAAACAGGTTTGATATGCCACTTCCCATATTGAGGATCCCTGGCTTACCATCAGATGGAATTCAGCAGCAGCATTCACTGTCACTGTATTTTATTTTCTTAATCACATCTTGTATGAAGTGAAAGAAAACTCTGAAAAAGGGACCATACAAATGCCATGCAAAGATGACCAGGATTAGTTTTAGAGACACCACTTGCTGAACTGAGAATGATCAGACTAGGAGGATTACTCATTGTTATCTGGTCCACCCACTGTACCAGCCAGGAATAACCTAATTCTATTTTAAGTACATCTTGCCACATATACCTCTGCCAAATAAAGACAAAAATAAAAACGTGAAAAAATACACCCCCTAGGCTCACCAAGTTGGTTGACAGTTGATGTTGGCAAATTCATGTATCATTTCTGTGCCTCAATTTCCTCATCTTTAAAATCAGAATAACAGTGCCAACCTCATTTGACTGTTGTGAAGATTACATAAATTAACATATATAAAGTGCTTAGGAATGGACATCACCCTGTAAGTTCTACATAAGTGATAGTTATTATCTTGACTATTACTGTGTACTCTATATCCTACATGACATATTCCCATTCATACTCACAACAAAATAAGAAATGTACTATTATTAGTCCCAAAGACAAGTTCAGAAAAATTGGAAGTAATTGTCTCAAAGTGGCTGAATCCAGGCCAGACTGCCTCCAAAGGCCATGCTCCAAAATTTCAAACCACAGTAGAATGATGATCTCTTAATGCAGCAATCAGCTGATTTAGAAAATTTCTGAAAGGAGACTAAGAAGACTTTCATTCTGGATATAGTGCCACTTACAATTTACTCTGTGCCCATGGGAAGTAGCTGAACCATTCTCAATTTGTTTCCTTAATTGGAAAATGAAGATAATAAGATGGTTTCAGTTTGGCTCACCTCATTATGGTTACTCAAGAGCATCAAATCAGTTCATGAGAAGTAAAGGGCCCTCTCAGAGTTCAGAGCTGTCACTCATTGCCTCCTCTGTCTCACTTACACCACACATTTTTATTTGCTTTGTCCCAAAAAGTGAAATCCCTTCCCACAGACCCCTCCTCACTGGCCTTCTGTTCTCTTCCATTCCTTCAGGCTTTTGCTCACACTGTTCCCTCTGCCTGGAACCTATTTGTCTCAACTGGATATGCAAGACCATATTTCATTCATCTTAAAATCTCAATGCCCAGAACCCCATTCTGATTACAGGCTGATTATCTGATGTCTGGCTGTGGCCTGAGCAGATTTAGGGAAAGAAGAACGATGAAAATGCCACCCTTTTCATATTGTTAATTTTTTATGCTGCCTACACTGACAAGAGAGCAGAGAAATAACAAATCCATACAGCCCCATATTTCATCTCCTGGTCTCAGGAGTATTCCTCATCAAGCCATCTCTGCTTTTAAATAGATGCTTTTGTTGGCTTTTTGTGTTTCATCCAACTTCTTTGGATTAAATCACCCAACCACACACAATCAAGTTCCCAAACATGAGCTCCAAAGTTGGGCTCCTGGTAAAAATCTCCAGAAAAGAAAATTTAAAAGAAGCTGTCAGGATGGAATAGATATATACAATGGAATATTACTCAGCCATAAGAAAAGATAAAATACTGACATTTGCAACATGATAGATCCTGAGATTATCATGCTAAGCAAAATAAGTCAGATAGAAGAAGTCAACAACCATGTAACTTCACTCATATGTGAGATATAAAACTGAAAGCAACAAAGGAACAAGACAAACAAACAAAAAAACAAAAACTCATGGACACAGACAACAGTTTAGTGGTTACCAGAGTGTAAGTGGGGAAAGAGGTGGTAGAAGAGGGAAAAGGGGGTCAAATATATGGTGATGGAAGGAGAACTGACTCTGGGTGGTGAGCACACAATGCAACACATAGATGATGTATTATAGAAATGTATACCTGAAACATACATAATTTTTCTAACCAATGTCACACCAATAAATTTAATAAAGATAATAAATAAAAATTAAGCTGCCAAGGATATATCTCTTCTTCCTTCCTTTCAAGTGAATCTAATGAGAGTAAAAGGTGGCAAAGTGAAAACTCAAACATCAGTATCAGAGAAATTAGAAATGAAAATTCCCCACAGAATGCAGTCCTTGGGAACAGGTTCTTTTTCCTGCTGCTTCCCTCAGTTGCTCTAAGATATTGATTATTACTTAGAGGTATAGGTGACACTTTCACTCATCCATTTTTTTTCAGAAGTCCTGGGACAGGGACAGAGCAGTGGGTACTTCATGAACTCTAGTCTCCATAGGCTGGGAGGAAGGAGGGATGGTAACTGGAGTTGGCAAAAGACCCAGAATGTTCATGCAGTAGGTCTAGGGAGGATCAAATGTGAATAATACAATACCTCCTGCTCTCTAGCCAGCTACTCTTATTGATTAAGCAGGCACCAATTATCTGCATACCATCAACCTCCACTCTGTTTCACATTCTTCTTCAAGGGAGATTAAGTTCTGAAGGTTTCCCTTATGGCTCTTCTTTTTGATTTGACAAATTAAGCTAAAATTATCATGTGGTTGCTTTTGACAGCCACTCTGCTCAAACATCTGGGGGAGGTAAGGGAGTGGCAGAAACAACAAAGCACTGCTTCATTTTCTTGATTTGCAAGGCTTGTCCACAGCAGCCCTCAAAAAGCTGGTAAAATTCTCTCTCATTCTCTCTCTGCCTGTTCAACTCTTGGGCAGGTACAACATACAAAGAACCTATACCAGGGAACCAATGAGGTTGGGTAAGCTATGCCAAAAGCCAGCAAGTCACAGAGTAGAGGCATGTCCTACTGCTTTATGGGGGAGACCCCCAGCACTCATTCACCCTTTGCCTTACTGGGATTTGGGTCCCCCCTCCTCCTGAACACAGTCTTACTGTCTTGCTTAACTATGGACCCATTATATCAAATACAAGTCCCTGCAGTATCATAAAGGAAAGAAACTGGGCTGCAGAATGAGAAGGTTGTAAGAGAATGTAGTGCAGCAGTGAAAAGAACACTACACAGGAAATCTGGAGACTATATTCAAGTTTCAGTTTTGTCACTGATTTGCTGTGTGACCTTGGTCAGGAATATGCTTCTCAGACTTCCACCATCATCACAAGGTATGCATCTATGTGCATGCACATGTGCACAAGCATGACCAACGTTGTTGAAGGCAAGTTTCTCTAAGAGCTCTGGTGAATTTGATATTCTAGAAGTTTTTTAAGAATAGATGTGACAAACATTAGACACTTTAGACCTAGACCTCTGAAATGTACCTATCAGGCCTTGCTAAAAAAAAAAAAAGAAGACTTCCTAGATGGCAACTCCTCTGGAGATGATAAGTTCCACAGTGGCCCCAGAGTTTGAAAAGGTGACTATGAGGAATTTTTCTTCTTACCAATTTAGATTAAGAAGGGCTTCACCAAGCAGGAGTGTGCCAGTATTGTGGAAACTTGGATGATATTATAGGACCAATCAACCAATAATCATGCTAACAAAGGAGGTGGAGATGTAGTGTTCTATTAACTTTGGCTCAGAATTCCCTTTTTCTTTCCCACCTATCACCCCCAGACAAAAACACAAATTTCTCCTGAGATGCCAAATATTTAAACCATAACTCACTGCCATTGAGTTTGGTATTAATGAAATCCCCTGGATAGGCCCAGGAATTTCAAGCTATTCTTTGTCCTCCATGGCCCCAGCTGCAGGGACTGGAGGCCCAGAGCACATGAAGGGATTAGAAGGTCTTCCAGGCATTGGGAAGGGGAAAGATTCCAGGGAGTAGGAAGACAACTGCTACTGGAATTCTCTTCTTACATAGAACCCTGCCAGGAGTAGAGAAAAAGAGGCCTGCTAACCAACCACAATTTCACAGTGCATTAGAGTTGATGGGCTTGCTAGAGGTCATTTAGTCCAGCCCTCTGCCTCTGATCAGGCAAGTAGCCAAAGAAAACCAGATACAAAGGAAGGAGAAGCCATGATTTCCTAACAAGTCTGAGTTGGTGCTGGCATGTTTTTATGAACAAGAGAATCTCTATATATAGATTAAATCTTTTCTCTGCATCTCAAAGAATCAATGCTGTTTTATATTCTGTATAAGGACATTGTCCTTAAAATAAAACTCAAAAATATCCCAGCTGCTTCGAATTGTGATCTTTTCCAAGTACCTACATTAAGGAGGAACAGAGTTAGCAGAATAAAGGAAATATTATTTTTTTCTGGGCCTCAGATAGGTAGGTATATGTAAGGCTGATGTTTAATTCCCTTGAAATGTGCTAAACTACTTGAAATTTTAGAGAACTACTACGTCTCAGTCACAGGAAATGATGCCAAAGATGAGGCTAGTGGGATGGGGAGCTGGTTCAACTTCTATACTGTGACCATGAGACTTAAGATTACTGCCTCATCCCTGGTAGCATGTCTAGCCTCTTCCATTTTAGTTATGGTAGCCTGTGGACTGTTAGACTCCACAATTTGGGCCTGAGAGATACATGTGAAATGTCATTACTCTTGGTTCTTTTCGTGAGCACATTAGAAAAACACTAAATAGCATACTCAACACACTGGTACCTGTGAGGCTTTAACATTCACATCTCTTTCTATTGAACAGAAACTTCAATAAAGCACTGGCATCATGGAGGCAAAATATCCATTTCTTTGTTAGGCTTTGTACATCCTCTGCAAGTCAGCACCTAAGAAGGGAAAGCTTTAGTGATTTTAGCCACTGAAAGCTTTCCGAGTTCAGAGAGGTTGGGGCTATATCCAATGAAATGGAAGGCTATCAGGGATAATTTTTATAAGCAGATGATAAAAAACAAAACAAAACACAATTTGGTCTGTCAATCTGGCAGGGATGATGGTCATGGCTTGAAGTGTGCAGGTTTGGGTAGACAAAGTAGATGTGTCAGGGTGATGGGATCTACCAAGAGGAAAAGAAGTATGTTAGCTAGCCTGCACCAGAGAACCAATGGTGTATTATGTTTCTGGGAGTGAATTAGCACATAGAATTCCTTATCCAAATATTTATCTGGTAGTGGTGAAATTCCAGGATTTGAAAGAGTTCTAAAAGGCTACTGAGTCAATCCAGTTGTTTCCTGGCAATACCTAAAGAGAGGAACTTTTCCTTTCTCAATGAAGTATTGCCACAAAGATTTTTCCAACCTTCTTTGAAAGCTATTCAAGTATATAACACCTGTCATTAGCAGAAAGTTTTGCCTTGGCTCTAATCTAAATCCTTCCTGCTGCTCCTCAAAACTAATTCCTCTTTGCCCATTCTTGGCTATGGGAAGTTCTGGCTAAGCTTTTCAGACTCTCCAATGTCCCTGTTGGTAAGGATCCTACCTCCCAGTCTAGGACAGAGGCTTGCCACTGGGCAATCTTGTCGATATTCTCCAAACGCCGCTTGCGTTCATTGATCTGCTGTGTCACATTTCTCATGACAGCCAGAGCAGCTGCCACATACCTGTAGTCACTGTAAAGACACAAAAGTACAAGTTGAATGAATCAATGTGCTGGGTGCCAACCCTAACATCCATTCCTTTCTTCCTATTTGTATAAGGGAGCTCTGATTTTCAGATAAAACCCACGTGACATGGCGTAAAAGAGTATATTACCTATCCTTTTTTACAGTAAGTGGTGACTATGAGTATGCAATAAATTATGTCCAGTAATATGTAAATAAAAGTGTTAGGCAGAACTTGTGAGAAATCTCCTTTAAGGAAAACAGCATGCCCTTCTTTGGCCCTTACTCAATCCTGACAATTGTAATGTAGATGTGACAAATGAAGTTCTAGCAGTCATCTTGAACCGTAAGGATAAGGTCCATACTACTATGGATAATGTAACATAAAGTTGGAAGGAGCCTCAGTCTCTGATGAGCCATCATGGCAGACACAGACTGCCTGCCTACAGACTTCATTTACATGAAAGAGGAATAGACTTCTATCTTTTTTATACCATTATTTTTATATGCTATCCAATACAACTAGCCAAGGACCAAGGAGGGAGCCTCACAGATGGCATGGTGCACACAACTTTATCACCTGTTTCTAGGGAATTCTTCCCAGTCACTGTGAAATAACATCCACACCTTTCCTTCTGTACAATATAGAGATAGGATACAGTGGTTAGAGTTTGGAGTCAGATTCCTTGGGCTCAAATTCTAGTTTTGTTACAATTATCCATGTAAACTACTTTACTCTTAGCTTATAGTAAATGCTAGCAGTATTATTAATAAAAAATCAAACATTTCTCTAATATAGACATCACATAGGTTGCCTATCGAAATCTCTAGTCCCAGAAGCATAACCCTAGGCCCAGCCACCTAGAACTATGAATGGCCCACTTGTTAAAGGTTATATACCACTCTGCTCAGTTATCTCTGCTTATCTGATCTGATATTCATTTTGAATGGCTCCTGTTAAAGGAAGATTGAAAGTGAGATCCCACACATTTGGTGGAGCTACAATAAACTGAGAAGGCAGAAGGATGAGTTCAGTCTCAGCTAACCTCTCCTTAGAGAAGTTGAACATGCTTTGTAGTGACTAACCTCATCACTGTCCCAGCACCAATTAGAAAGAGAGAAGAAAAAAATAAGGATTCATAGCAACTGTCTTTTCCTTTCCTAATATGTTGAAGTATGGGGTGTTGAACCAAACATAGCCACAGGGAAGGAAATTCTAACCACCAAGGTAGATGACATGTAGCACCTCCTCTTAGTTTGTCTCCCTAGCTGCCATCTTTTTCTGTACACCTGCCAGACCAGAGTCTTCAAACACTATTGCATTTATCACTGCCAGTGACAGAATGCTTACGTACCTCCTAACCAGTCTATTCCGTCTCAAGACAACTCTGTTTAAAGGGGGAAAAAAACTTCTTTATCTTAAACCTTTATGAATGTTTGCTTGTTGGGAGCCATGCAGGCTGGCTTTAGGGAAGCATAACTTGTTTTGCTTTTTGTAGTGTTCCTTTCTGCAATCGAGGGTGTGTACTGCTCACTGAGGAATGTGCCTGATAAGGCCAGTTCCTTGGGAGACACTAAAGAAAGAAGACTATCTGGGTGCTTGGAAGAAATGCCTTGGGAAACTGACTCCCTCTCAGTTACTCTGACCTTCAAGTTAGCTGGCAGAGAGTCAGGGATGGTTTATGATTTGTCCTTGAGTAAGATAATGCATATTTGTTTCTGCTGTACTGCACTATGCTGTGGGGATATATTGGGGAGAAAAAATAAACTCGGGGCTGGTTGCTAAGAATGCTTCCAGTCCTCCCGGACCCTTTTTTGTCTCTTTCTCTCTTTCTTTCCTTAAACCTTGCCCCCCACTGGAACGCCGAGGCAGGACCCCGGCAGAGTTGGCACCCGAACAGGGACCTGAATACTGGGGATCAGGTGAAGGTCACCGCGGAAAAAGTCGTACGTACGGGTAAGTGAGAAAAGACCGGGAGTGATAGTAATAAAGATGGGTGCAGGAAATAGTAAGCAGTTGTACACCCATCTCCTACTGAACCTCCTCAAGGCCAGGTGAGCGAAGGTAGGAAAACCCCAATTAGAAAAGTTTCTAGATTTTATAGAAAATATTTGTCCCTGGTTTCCAGAAGGGGGGACCGTAAGTGTAAAAACTTTGGGAAAAGTGCGGGTCCGGTTACAAGGTTACTTTGAAGCTCATGGACCTGGAAAAATTCCAGTAGATACTTTTGCTTTATGGACTCTAATTAGAGATAGCTTGGATCCCAGACATGAGGGTATGTGGGGTAGAAAGAGGAGGAAAAGTTGGGATCGCGACCCGACCCTGTAGCTCCGACTGTCCTTTCCCCGTCCGCTCTCTCGCTCCAGCTCTATGAGAAAGGTGCCCCTGACGAGGAGCTGGATCCTCAGGATGAGAAAGACTTAGGGGAAGAAGTAGCTAGATATCATGACCCTGATTTAGATGATCCTCAGTTGTTTTTAGCCCAAGAAAATTCAAAACAAGTTTCACCTAAAATTGAAAGTAACCTAGAACAGCCAACAGCAAAAGCGGGGAGAAGCCTGAGTCCTTGGACCCCCTGGAAGCTGTTTTGGATGTGGGCAAATGGGCCATCAACTTACACAATGTCCTAAATGGCAAGCTGAGGCTTCTCAGCAGGCACGGCAACCTGGCCTTTGTCCTAGATGTAAGAGAGGAAAACCTTGGGCCAATGAATGCAAATCTATAGGAGATGCCTCAGGAAATCCCCTCGTGCAGGAAAACTGGAGGAGAGGCCACTAAGCATGTTATAGCGCACTGCTTACAGTGCCTTTCTGCTACGGGAGTTCCTCAAATTTTAAAAACTGACAACGGGTCTGGCTATACTAGTCAGGCATTTCAAAAATTTTGTACAAATTTTCTGATTACTCATAAAACTGGAATTCCTTATAACCCTCAGGGACAAGGTATTGTTGAAAGAGCTCATGGCTCCCTGAAGGCTCAATTAGAAAAAATAAAAAAGGGGGAGTTATACCCCATGTCACCTCAGAATTATTTATTTAAAAATTTTTAACATTTGATGCTCATGGACGGTCCGCAGCGGAGCGGTTCTGGCACCCCACCACACAGAGCACATATGCACAAGTGAGATGAAAGGATCCACTCACGGGTGCAGGTAATGGCCCCGACCCAGTGCTAATTTGGGGGCGAGGGCATGTTTGTGTTTTCCCACAGAATGCGGACAGCGCCAGGTGGCCCCCGGAGAGGTTGGTCTGCATCGCAGAAAACTCTCAGACGCACAATGATGCTCCTGCTGTTGATGCTGATGGACTGTCCCCCATGGCACCAGGGGAGACAGACATATTGGGCATACGTACCAGATAAATCGGTCTGTTCCTCGGTCACGTTCGCCTTGTGGCACAAAATTGGGACTAGAGATTGGACTACCACTGTTAACACTGTTCATGTATCTGCTTGTGTTCCTTCCCCTTATTACTTTTGATTGGGAATATTATTATCCACTTTAAGGGAAATCAGTTTAATGTATCTTGTTCTAATTGTAATCTGACTAATTGTGTTTCTTGGGTCCCGCTCGGAACCCGTATTGTGATTCTCAATCAACCATCTTTTATCATGCTTCCTGCTAATGTTTCTGGACCTCGGTATACTGAAAGAAGTTTGCAGGTTTTTAAAGAAATTGAGTATGCTTTAAGTAGACCAAAAAGATTTATAGGACTTTTGCTTGCTGGAATAATGGCTTTAGTAACTATCATTGCAACTGCTGCCACTGCTGCTGTAGCTCTTTCACAAACTATTCAAAATGCACATTATGTTAATGATCTTTCTAAGAATGTTACTTTAGCTTTGGGAACTCAAGAAAACATAGATAAAAAGTTAGAACATGTTTTGGCCACTGTGAACAGCGCTGCAATGAACATTGCAGCGCTGTTCACAGTGGCCAAAACATGGAAACAACCAAAGGTCCCTGCGACAGACGACTGGATAAAGAAGCTGTGGTACATATACACAATGGAATATTACTCAGCTGTAAGAAAAGATGAAATATTGCCATTTGCGACAAAATGGATGAACCTGGAGATCATCATGCTAAGTGAAATAAGCCAGACAGAAAAAACAAAGAACGGCATGATTTCACTCATATGCGGAATATAAAACTGAAAGCAAAGAAAGAAAGAAATGAACAAACAAATAACCCATGGACACAATCAATAGTTTAATGTTTATTTGGGGACGAGTGGGTCAGGGAGGGGAGAAAGGGGAAGGGGTGGGAGAGGAGGGGGGGAAGCTAAATATAAGGTGATGGAAAGAGAAGTCACATTAGGTGGTGAACTGATTATACATCAAGTTGACAATGCACTGTAGAATTGTATGCCTGAAACCTATGTAATCCTTGCTAACAGATGTCACCCCAATAAGTCTAACAATGAAAATGAATTATAAAAAAATAATAATAAATAAAAAAAAAGTTAGAACAAAAAGCGAATGCTTTATATGAAATAGTTCAATATTTGGGAAATAAAATTCAAAGTATGAAGGTCAGATCCCATTTGGTATGTCATGCTGAATACCATTGGATATGTGTTACCCCTAAAATATATAATAATAGTCAGCATGAATGGAATAGAGTTCGTTTACATCTTCAGGGAATATGGCATAATGCTAATGAATCTCTGGACATGCTTCGGCTTCATGATGAAATTAAAAATATGAGAGAAGCCGAACCCTTAAAATTTGATGCAGCTCAAGTTGCCTCTAAGTTTGTTGAAATGATGAAAAATTCTTTGCCCTCTATGCCAAATGTTATCCATTCTGTTATGGCATTTCTTGCATTAGGCCTTTGTGTCTGTGTAGTTCTGTGCCTACTGCCCATCCTCATTAAATATTTCATTAACAGGATGATGGATATTCAAGCCAACATCCATGAGATTAAGCTTAGGGTGATGCCTTAAGCTTGGCCGCCTGTTATATTTTGCTCCACTCCCCCCAAACTTATCGAAGGCAGGATAGTCAAAGATGGGTAAGATTTCCCTAGGAATAACCAACCTAAGACAGGGTTTCATCGTGAGATGATGAAATGCCAATGATGGGTAAGGTTATTACTTACAAGGGAAACGCCTAAGATAGCACTGTCTTTCACTCTCACCTGGGGTCACAGGTGTGTTTTATTAAATAAAAAAGGGGGAGATGTTGGGAGCCATGCAGGCTGGCTTTAGGGAAGCATAACTTGTTTTGCTTTTTGTAGTGTTCCTTTCTGCAATCGAGGGTGTGTACTGCTCACTGAGGAATGTGCCTGATAAGGCCAGTTCCTTGGGAGACACTAAAGAAAGAAGACTATCTGGGTGCTTGGAAGAAATGCCTTGGGAAACTGACTCCCTCTCGGTTACTCTGACCTTCAAGTTAGCTGGCAGAGAGTCAGGGATGGTTTATGATTTGTCCTTGAGTAAGATAATGCATATTTGTTTCTGCTGTACTGCACTATGCTGTGGGGATATATTGGGGAGAAAAAATAAACTCGGGGCTGGTTGCTAAGAATGCTTCCAGTCCTCCTGGACCCTCTTTGTCTCTTTCTCTCTTTCTTTCCTTAAACCTCGCCCCCCACTTCAGGTACTGTTCACTGGAATGCCAAGGCAGGACCCCGGCATTTGCTATTACCAGTTTTTCTTCTGGATCTCACTACTGACTCATATTGAGCTTATGGTCAACTAAGACTTCCTAAGTCTCTTTAAAATATGCTGTCAAGAATCTGTATCTCTTTCAGCATGTACTTGAACCATTGAATTCTTGGACACAACTGCAAAACTTTACATTTGTTCACGTTTCTTTTCTTTTTTTTTTTTTTCCTATGAAGTACAGTTACATTTGTTCATGTTTCATGTCATTCTTTTACCGTTACTTGTTCCAGTCAATTGGGGATCTTTTGGGCTCTGTAACATTGTCAAAGTTTCTCCCTGGCAGTACCATCTGAGCCTGCCATTAAAAAACAGGAAGGGTTGATTGAAGTGTAGAAGCTGCTGACATAAATTAGTACCCCTGTTCTTTTGACCCAAATTTTATCCCTCAAGCCATTCCTCTCTGATATGAGGTCATCAGGAAAATGCATTAAGCCACTTTCTGGGAGGTCAAGCATAGTGCTACAGTGTCCACTATGGTAGCCACTAGCCACATTTAATTAAAATGAAATATAATTAAAAATTTAGTTCCTAAGTTCCACCAGCTACATTTCTCAGTACTCAACAGCCATGCATGGCCAGTGGCTACTACATTGGATAGCATAGATACAGAACATTTTATATGATTACAGAAAGTTCTATCAGACAGCACTGGCATAAGAATGCTTATTACCTCTGCCTGACTCCATGCTAATTACCTCAGATCTGACTCAACCATGGATTCATCACTGCCACTGTGCCACTACTGTCAGTCAATCTTTGCCATTTTTAGCTGGCTGCCTTTGTCACTGAGGTTAGAGGAAGCATGTCCCCATCTTTAATCTACCCCCATTAGATTTTGAAGTGGGTGAGAGAAGGAGTAAATAGCTGTGGTTCAGCCTAAACCCAGCTCAGAGCCCCCAACTCTCCAGATGATGTCTGGGCCCAGCCTCCTAATGAGGAGACTGACTGAACCAAGATTGTATTATTATTCTAGACATGTCAACTTAATGCCTTCTTATACAGTCTTCATTATTGTCAGCTAAAGGAAGTTTGGGTCGCAGGGAGAGGACATGTCACCCTTCTAATAATATCAATGGTAGTATTATTCTTCATTTATCACTCTCCATTAATCTAATCTTCTACTTCAGAGGCCACTCTGACTGCCTGCATTTCAAGCCTACCTATCTGAAAACCTATCTAACCCTTCAGGCTGGCAATAGCCTCTAACTGCCTTCTAATCCAAGCCACTGTGACATGCACCACAGGAGCTGTCAGAAACCTGCCAAAAGGGGTGGCTTGTGGCCTGGGGATAGTGCTGGGCCCAACAGGTCATGCTGAAGGAGAATAGGAATTGATGTAACCTGCCACTGCCTGATTCATTCTCTCAGTACTCCGGAGCCCAAGAGGTAGAAGTAGAGGGGGCTGGGGATCCAGAGGGCAAAAATGCCACAAGGTAGGGGTTCTAGTCACAAAGTGAGGGAAAACAGGAATGGCAAATCCAAGATAAATGTCCTATCTTATTGGCTTCCACTAAACCCAGTAAGGCTCTGGGGTTACTTTGACCTAAGAAACTAACATAGCTCCTGTCTGTGCTTTCAAAATGGTCTCTCTGGGCTTACAAAAACAATTACACAATATATAAGGGCTATCCAGAAAGTAGGCAGCCATGTAATGTGAAAAATAGAGGCATTTATGGCTGGATATTTTTCCAGGCAGCCCTTGTATAATTTACCTAGTTGATACCATCAGTCCCAAAATATGAGTTTTAGAGCTTCCTGCCAAGTTCGATGGAACAGATACTCAGGAGTAGGTGGGCGATGGACTATAATATAAAAACATTTGAGCACCACTCTTTGAATAGCCTGGGTTTAAAACTATTGGTTTCAAGGCTGCTCTACTAAGATTTAGGCTCAACAGTGTCTACTTTGGGTCACTTAGTACCATGAAATTATAACTCTGGAGGTCATTTAGTCTCATGGTACCCTGGGCTGGCAGAACAGGAAGACATCTTCTAGACTGACTAATACAATGGCTCACAAACTTTGCTGGGTATGAAAATCACCTGGAGTGCTCTTTAAAAAGCAAGGTTACCATACTACTGCCCACAATTTGTGTTCCTGTTTTGCCACAGACTTGCTCTTTGTTATTTTCCCTGTCTGGACTTCTGTCTTTCTGAGCGGAAAGGTTGTGGGGCAGGGAGGAAATCTGACTAGAAACCCTTCTTTAAAGGGCCTTTTCATTTAAGGTGTCATAAGTATTTTCTATTTTTATTTTTAAAGTATCTTAATTTTAATGGAGGTTCCTCAGTGTCCTATTAGCTCTCACAAGAAACTGTATCCTTAGAAAACTTGGAATTCAGTTCTGGAAATGAGCTGTATTAAACCTTTTTAAGTGAGATTTAGTCACCTCCAAATTTCATGTCTAATAAGTATTCCAACCATCTCCCAGCTAGGAAAGAAACTCAGTGAGAAAAGAGCAGAACCCTCCTTTGCAAGACACTTCTCTACCTGCCTCTGTCACAGTCAACAGACCACGGAAGGCAGAACTACCACTGGTGTTGTTGCTCACACAAAGGGAGAGTCCAGTGCCACCGCATTTGGATTCGTATCTAAAATCTGTCCAGGGCTCCAGAACCACTGAATGACATGAGCCATGATTTGCTAACAAAATAAAATCAACTTAAAAAGGAACCCAGGGATTGGCCTAGAGGTTTGACATAAAAAATAAACAAAAACAATTGCCTCATACCCATGGCCTTGTGCAACTAGGTCTAAAAGTCAGCTCCAAGGAAACCAAACAATGGAGCCAAATGAAAGTAGGAAGCAGGTCTAATTAGAATCAGGCAGAAAACTAAAGAAAATTTGGCAAAGGTCTTCTTTCTTCTTAGAGTACTTAACCAGGAAGAAATCTGAGAGCTGGGCCAACAAGTTAAGGTGAGGGATTTAATACCAATTAAGGGCATGCTATAAACAGGCTGGGGACTGTAGGTCATGAACTAAAGCATGTGAAAGAAGGGGAATGGTTCACTATAGACCAAGCTTGTCTAACCTGCAGCCTGTGGACTGCATGCAGCCCAGGGTGGCTTTGAATGCAGCCTAACACAAATTCATCAACTTCCTTAAAATATTACAAAAATTATAAACAGCCCTTTTTTATTTTTTAGCTTATCAGCTATCATTAGTGTTTGTGTATTTTATGTGTGGCCAAAGACAATTCTTCTTCCAATGTGGCCCAGGGAAGCCAAAAGGTTGGATACCCCTGACCATCCCCATTGTTGGAAATGATTCCCAGCATACACCTTACTGGTAGAGGTTTAAGGGTATAATTTCCATTCTCAGAGAGAGAAGTTCCTTGGTCCATTTTGAGTTGGTTTTCTTGAAAAATACTGAAAAACTCTGAAAAGACCTCAGGGCAAGTCTCAAGTCTATTTTCCCCCAGTCATGCAATGGGTCTAAGTGGAAGGTACAGTTAGAATGAAGCAGAAGAGGATAGAAAAGACTAATGAAGACCTGGAGTATAGCCTTGCAGAAGAAATCTAAGGCCAGTACAGTTGGGAAAGCTGTTACCAGGATATTTGAACCTATCAAACAGAGTATAATAAACAGTTGAACAATTATTCCATTTTGTTTGACTCACTTGGCTGAATTCAGGGCTAAGGACCAGCCTATAAGCTCCCTGAAGGAATGATGCATACTGACTTTGTGTGCATACTGAATTACAACTTCTTAAGCAACTCTAACAAGCATTCCCTCACTTTATACACATAACAGCTTTGTGAGGTAAGTAATAAAATGTCATCAACTCATTGTGCAGATAAGCTAATAGAAGCAAGACATAGCAAAAGGACATATATTGTCAGTAAGGACCAACATTTAGAGGAGGCTCTCTCCTTCACTCCTGTCTCCCTTACCTATGGTCCTGGGCGGTATACTTGAGGAGTTCAGCCAACTGTAAGGGATACTTGCAGATCTTCTGAACTGGAGTCAAAAGAAAACCATCAATAGCAATGTCGATCATCTGCTGCAAGAGGCGACAGGCCTCAAAGAAGTGCTGATAACGGCTGTCCTTCATCAGTTTGGAGAGCTCCATGCAGGCGTCCAAGTGGTTGTTACAGTACTCAGAGTATATCCAGAATCCATCTTGCTGTGAACAGAAAATAATAGCAAAGAGAAAGTGAAAAGCTACTGAGAACTCCAAAAGAAGTTTGGAGAAATAAAAAAACAGACCCTGTTCTTATGCAGAAATATTAAAACGATTAACAATATCAACCTTTTCTACATTGATTCCTTTCATAATTTAATAATACAAAATGAAGGAATGATTAGGTAAATAAACAAATGGACTGTAAAGGTTCATATAGAAAATAAATAAGAATAATAAAGAAATTCTATAAAAGAAGGGTGATGTTGGCCCTCACAATAGTGAAACACACTATGGCAATAAAACTCTGGCACTAGATCATAAAAGGAGATAGGTAAGAGGTTCTATTTCTGACAATGACAGATTATTTAAGTTGTTTTAGATAAATCCTACCACTGAGAAAAACAAGAAAAATATAATAAATTTCTGTTTGAAGGAACCATATCATGCAGAGCTCTCACCATTTCTAATTAACACGGTATGGGAGGTTCTAGTAAGTAAAATAATACAAGGAAAGGAAAAAGAAGGCATGCAAATTGAAGAAGAAGAAATAAAACTCTCTTTAGTCAGAGATGGCATGATTGCATATATAAAATCTGAAGGAAACTATAAAGAAAATACTAGAATGAATTAGTGAATTTAGTAATGTGACAGAATTCAAAGAAAATATGCAAAAGTCAATTGTATTACTATATCATAGTAATGAACTATAAAAATTGAAATAAAAATACTGCTTACAATTGTAACTGAACACTTAGAAATCAATTTTTAAAAATAAGATCAAGACCTACACAATAGAAACTAGGAACAATGCTAGGTGAAATAAGAGAAAACGTAAATAGATAATAAATAGATGTTCATGGAACTGAAAATATGTCAATTTTCCCAATACTGATCTACAGATTTAACATAATCCTAAGCAAATTACTGGCAGAGTTTTTTGTTTGTTTGTTGATTTGCTTGTTTCCAATTTTATTAAGAAATATTATCATTGGTATACATTACTGAATAAGTTTGAGGTGTAGAGCATGATGGTTTGATTTACATATATTGTGAAATAATTACAACAGGTTTAGTTAACATCCAATATCTCATAGATATAATGAAAAGAGAAAAAAATTTTCAATGTGTTGATATAAATTTATATAGACCTACAGATCATCTAAACTAGCCAAAACTGTTTTGAAAAAGAATGAATTTGGAAGACTTCCACTATCTGCTTTCAAGACTTGCTATGAAATTACATTAGTCAAGACAGTGTGAGAAATAAAAATGTTTCTTTGTTGAAAAAACTATGGTTATTGATAATAACTAGACATATGTGGTGATCATTCCACAATATATACAAATATTGAATCATTGTGGTATAAACCTGAAAATAATATAATGTTGTATGTCAATTATATCTCAATAACACAACTACCACCAACACCACCACCACCACCACAAAAAGGTAGTGTGCTATTAGAATATGAATTGTCATGCAGATCACTGGAACAGCATAATGTCCCTAAAAATAGACCCATACATACATGACCAATTGATTTTTGACAAAGACTTCGAGGTAATTCAATGGAGGAATTAATAGTTTTCAAAGAAATGGTGCTGGAACAACTGGATACCCACATTAAAACAAATTAACTTTGACCCTCATTTTATACCACACATAAAAATTACCTCAAAAAGGCTCATTGACCTTTATATGAAATAAAGCTATATAACTTCCATAAGAAAACAAGATAAATCTTTTTGACCTTGGGTTAGACCAGCGGTTCTCAACCTGTGGGTCGCAATCCCTTTGGGGGTCGAATGACCTTTTCATAGGGGTTGCCTAAGACCATCAGAAAACACATATCAGATATTTACATTACCATTCATAGCAAAATTACAGTTATGAAGTAGCAATGAAAATAAATTTATGGGGGTCACAACATGAGGAACTGTATTAAAATGTCACAGCATTAGGAAGATTGAGAATCACTGGGTTAGACCAAGATTTCGTGATTAAGACTCCAAAAACCATAAACCTTAATAAATAATAAATTAGATTTCAACAAAATTAAGACATTATACATTTCAAAGATATTGTTAAGAAAATGAAAGGCTATGACACAGACTGAAAGTATTTGTAAATCACATATCTGACCAGACTTATATACAGAATAAGTAATGAATTCCTAAAACTAAACAATAAGAAAACAAATAATCTACTTAAAATGGGCAAAAGACACCAAATATTTTTTACAGATGGAAAATAAGTGTATGAAAAACTGCTCAGCATTATTAGCCATTAGGAAAATGTGAATTAAAACTACTATACAACTATTAGAATGGCTAAAGTAAAAAAACACTGATAATACTGTATGATTACAACCACATGGAGCAATATAACCCTTATATATTAGAAGCCGGAATATAAAATGGTTATAGCAACTTTGGAAAATAGTTTGTCAGTACTGTATAAATTGAAACAAACACCATGCAACCAATAATCCCATAAATGTAAACAACATAGTTTTATAAAAAGCTCAGATGTCATGGAATGAATTGGTGAATGGGTAGTATAGCCAAACAATGGAATATTACTAAGCAGTAAAAAAGAACCAACTCGTGACACATTAAAAAGCATGATGAATATCAAAGTCATTATGTTAAATGAAAAAAGCTGAACACGTAAGATTGCTATTGTTATGATTCCATTTGTATGAGTAGTCTAGAAAAAGTAAAATTACAGTAACAGAAAATGGATCAATGTTTGCCAAGGGCCAAGGGTGAGAACAGAGATTGACTACAAGAAGAAAATGAGAGAACTTGATGAAGTGACAGAAATATTCTATATCTTGATTATAATAGATACATAACTATACATCAGCTAAAAATCGCATTATACACTGAAATCAGTGAATCTTGCAGGCAATTATACGTAAAAAATACTGATAAAAATGAAATCCTAGAACTGACTAATAAAAGGGTAAACAATCCAAATCTTTTCAAGGCAAACTATCATATAAAAATGTATAATACACCCTAATTAGGTAGTTTATTTCATCAATGTAACATTCATTTAACATATAAAAGTTACTCAATCCAAATTCATCACATTAAGAGATTAAAGGGTAAGAGTGCATGATCATTTCAATAGATGAGCAGTCCTTTTTGTCCTCCATGTGACATTTGATAATGCCTGAGATATTTTTGGAGGTCACAACTTGGGTGGGGGAAATTTCTACTGGCATCCAGTGGGTAGAAAACAGAAATGCTGTTAAACACCCTACAATGCACAGGACAGTCTTCAAGTGAGAACCACTATTCTATATTATACTTATCTCCCTCAACACTATGATATCTATACACATTGCTATATAACCTTCGGACATCTACTCTGTTGTTTCTTGCTACATAAGCCCCCACAGTAAGCATTCCCTGTTTCTTATCCATCCCTCAGTGATAAACACCTAAATGGCTTCTAATTGCACTCCACCACGCATAACACTGTCATGCAATGAACCATGAACAGGCTTGTAAATGTTCCCTCATGGACCTCTGTGAGAATTTCTATGGGATACATCTTCAGGGAAGGAACCACTAGGTCATACACATGCTTAACTTTGATAAATACTTTCCAGGTACTTTCTGGAATTGCTGAACCAGTTGAAATAATTGTGCAGAAAAGAGTTAACATATCATGCCTAAGACTGCCAGCCTTAGAAAGACCTGTTTGAAATGCTGATCCTTGACTGGCATCTTGGAACTTGGATCTCAAATTCCTTTCCTTCTGGGAGTCTATAATTTGAGTAATTGCTAGGCAAAGGTGTTTCTATGTAAAAACCTTAGGAGGGAGGGCAAGATGGCCAATGGAGAGGAGGTCCCTAAAGCCTCTCCCAGAAAACACAATGGAATGGCCGCCCAGGAACCAAAAAAGAGGACCCTGAGTGACACAACAGCAGCTGAGAAATCCAACCATCACAAGTAAACACCTGAAGGTTGGAGAGAAGGGGGTGAGCGGCAGAAAGGGGAGGGAGCAGAGATGGAATGCAACAGGACCCAATTGCTGCTGACTATCTGGGAGCAGCACACTGCACGGGAGGGAGGACACCAAGAGGCGACAAGAGTAAAAGCCAGAAAAGTGCCAGAACAGTGGGAGACCAGGAGGGAGCTATGATTTGGAGTGGCATGTTGGGGACAGCGCTTGGGAGCCAGCCTCTGAAACCTTTCAGTGGTAGGAGGGCTGAGCAAGGACTCTGAACTACAAAGACGACACCTCGGCTCCCGAAACCCTTGTGACCCACAGCGCGGGCACCCATGGCTCCTACAAAGGGCTACGGTTCCTGTTCCCGGCCAGCTGCGGAGGCAAGCTGGCTACCTTCATACCGCCTGAGGTCAGGCTCACAGTTTTGGACTTCTGGGGCAGGCCTGCTCACGTGCCCCTGGGTCCTACAAGCAGTGCGAGCCAGGAGACGCCATCCCAATAACTGGTTGCTGAAGCAGGCCTGGGAAGAAAGGTGGATTTAATAGCATTCACCCCAGCCAGCAGAAACAGCCTCGGCCCGCATGACCCAGCTTGCCAAGCATAGGGCATGAGGTGGAGCTGTTCCAGAGCGACTTTTGTTGGCCTCTCCCAACTCCTACAGCCTCCCCAACCAACTAACTAAACACAGGAAGTGGAGGGACCCCAGATAGATGCACAACACTTCCAAATGTAGCAGGAGACCAGAAATAAGAAATAACCAACCCCCCTCTCTCCCAAAACTTGACCTCCCAGTGCCACCTAGTGCCTGCCTTACAGCAAGACCACAAAAGTACTAATCAGGACTCCTGGGCTCTGCTGAAAATAATGCCCTCATGTCAAAGAGGAAGAACCCAGCAGACAGGATGAATTCCTTAAAAACTAAAACTGCTCAGAAAGAACACAAAATTTATCCAGAAGACAGCTTCTTAGGCCTAGAAGTCTCTCAACAAAGTGGCAGAGAATTTAAAGGAGCCATTCTAAAGGCTCTGAGAGAAATGAAAACATACTGGCAGAACACCACACCTTATATGAACGACATAAAAAAAAAGATGAACGACATAAAAAAGGAACTCTGTGAAAAAAAGGAATAATTTAACACAGAAATTGAACACATAGGGAAGATTGAGATGGAAATGTGAGAAATAAATAATACAATAAAAGAAGAGAGAAATGAAATAACTGTCATAGGAAACAGGGCTGACGAGATGGAGGAAAGAATTAGTGATATCGACGATCAGAACATGGCAACGATTTAGAAAGAGGAAGAAAGGGAATATAGAACCAAAAGGATTGAAAGAACTCTGCAAACTATATGACTCCATGAGACAAAACAACATCAGGATAATAGGATTAGAAGATGGAGCAGAGCATTCTACAGAGAGCATACTCAAACAAATAGTAGATGAGAACTTTCCAAACCTATGGAAAGATCTGGAACCCAAGATCAAGAAGAAACCAGGTCCACTACATACCTGGACCCTAACAGATCTTCTCCAAGACACATAGTACTAAAGATGTCCAAAACTAAAGACAAAGAGACAATTCTCAAGGCAGCCAGGGAAAAAAGAAATATAACCTTTAGAGGAAAACCCATCATGAGAAGGCTGGCATCAGACTTCTCAGCAGAAAATCTGCAAGCCAGGAAGGAGTGTAATTCAATATTCAAAACTTTAAAAGAGAGAAACTTACAGCCAAGAATAAATTATATAGCAAAATTATCATTCAGATATGAAAGTGGAATAAAGACCTTCTCAGACACAAAGAAGCTGAGAGAATTTGCCAGCACAAGGTCAGCACTTCAAGAAATACTGAAGGATATTTTTCGACCTGAAACAAAACATCAGGAAAAATGGAACAAAGTTGGGGAAACAACAAAGAAACAAAAATAAAACAAAAACAAACTAAGAAATAAGTAATGGCCACAGGAAATCCTCACATATAGATCATCTCTTTAAATGTTAATGGACTGAACTCACCAATACAAAGACATAGAGTACCAGACTGGATTCAAAAACATAACCCATCCATATGCTGTCTCTAAGAGACACACCTCAGCCATAAGAACAAACACAGACTAAGAGTAAAAGGATGGGAAACAATACTCCAAGCAAATGGTAACCAGAGAAAAGCAGAAGTTGCCACACTGACATATGATGAAATAAACTTCAGGTTAAAAAAGATAGTAAAAGACAAAGATGGACATTACATGATGATAAAAGGCACAATACAACAACAAGAAGATTTGACACGAATTAATATATATGCTCCCAACCAGGATGCACCAAAATATACAAAGGAACTACTAACAGATTTGAAAGGAGAAACTGGCAAAAACACAATAATTTGGGGAGACTTAAACACCCCGCTAACAGCCATGGACACATCATCCAAACAGAAAATAAATAAGGAAATATCAGCTCTAAATGACACATTACAGCAATTGGACATAATTTACATTTACAGGACACTTCATCCAGCAAAAAGAGACTATACCTTCTTTTCTAGTGCACATGGAACATTATCAAGCATAGACCACATGCTGGAACACAAAAGTAGCCTCAGGAAATTCAAGAAGATCGAAATGATACCAAGTGTATTCTCAGACCACAAAGCTTTGAAATTGGAGATCAACTGTAAAAGGAAAGCAGAAAAAAAGCCACATATACATGGAGATTAAACAACAGCTTATTAAAAAATGACTGGATAAAAGAACAAATTAAAGATGAGATTAAAAAATGTATAGAAACTAATGACAATGAAAATACAAAGTGTCAGAATTATTGGAACAGAGCGAAAGCGGTAATAAGAGGGAAATTTATATCACTACAGGCCTATCTTAAGAAACAAGAAAAATCACAAGTAAACACCTTGCCATCTCTTCTTAAAGAACTAGAAAAAGAAGAGCAGACAAAACCCAAAGGCAGCAGAAGGAAAAAAACAATAAAAACTAAAGCAGAGATAACCCAATTAGAGACAATAGAAAAAATTAATATTACAAAAGCACTAGTTCTTTGAGAAAGTCAACAAAATTGACAAATCCCTGGCTGGACTAATGAAAGGATGAAAGGAAAGGACACAAATATCCAAAATTAGAAATGAAAGAGGAGAAATTACCACTGATACCCAGAAATACAAAGGATTATAAGAAAATATTATGAAGGACTTCATGACACTAAATTTAACATCCTAAACAAAATGGACAAGTTTCTAGAAACTTTATAGCCTACCCAGACTGAACCAAGAAGAACTGGATAATCTAAACAAACCAATCAATAACAAAGAGATTGAAATGGGGAGTTCCCTGATGGTGTAGTGGCTTAAGGCTTCGGTGCTGGTTCTGTCAGCGCTGCGGCCTGGGTTCGATTCCCAGTCAGGGAGCTACCCACATACCAAAAAGCAAAAAAAAAAAAAAAGAGATTGAAATGACTCACCATAATCTCCCTAAACACAAAAGCCCTGGACAAGATGGTTTCACCAATGAGTTCTACTAAGCATTCAAAGAAGAATTAACACTATCCTCCTCACACTCTTCCAAAAATTGAAGAGGAAGCAATACTTCCTAACTCATTCTATGAGGCCAACATTACCCTAATATCAAAGCCTGGCAAAGACAACACAAAAAAAGAAAACTATAGACCAATATCTCTGATGAACTCAGATGCAAAAATCCTAAACAAAACATTAGCAAATAGAATATAACAACGCATCAAAAAGATTATACATCATGATCAAGTGGAATTCATCCCGGGAGCACAAGGATGGTTCAACATACGAAAATCAATCAATGTGATATACCATAGAAACAAAATCAAAGATAAAGACCATATGGTCCTATCAATTGATGCAGAAAAAGCTTTCAACAAGATACAACATCCATTTATGATCAAAACACTAAATAAAATAGGTATAGAAGGAAAGTATCCCAACATAATAAAGGTCATATATGACAAACCCTTGGATAACATCATACTGAATGGGTAAAAGCTGAAGCCTTTCCCCCTAAAATCACGAACAAGACAGGGATGCCCCCTGTCACCACTGCTATTTAGTGTAGTACTAAAAGTTCTAGCCACAGCAATCAGGCAGGAGAAAGGAATAAAAGGTATCCAAATTGGGAAAAAAGAGGTCAAATTGTTACTATGTGCAGATGACATGATCCTTTATATATAAAAATTCCAAAGATTCCACCAGGAAACTACTAGAAACAATAAACGAATACAGTAAAGTCACAGGATACAAAATCAATGTATAAAAATCAACAGCATTCCAATATATGAACAACGAGTCTTCAGAAAAAGAAATTAGGGTGTCAATTCCTTTTGCTATCACAACAAAAAGAATGAAATACCTGGGAATTAACTTAGCAAAGAACATGACAGACTTATACACAGAAAACTATAAGACACTTTTGAAACAAATTGGAACAGACATTAAGAGATGGAAAAATATCCCCTGTTCATGGATAGAAAGACTTAACATTGTTACAATGGCCATTCTGCCCAAAGCAATCTAGAGATTTCATGCAATACCCATCAAAATCTCACAATCATACTTTCGTGAAATAGATAAAAAATTATCAGATTTATATGGAACCATAAAAGACCTTGAATTACCAAAGCAATACTACATAAAGAGGATAAGACTGGTGGCATTACACTCCCTGACTTCAATTTTTATTACAAAGCATCAATAGTCAAAAAAGCTTGGTATTGGCAGAAAAATAGAAATATAGACCAATGGAACAGAACTGAAAACCCAGAAGTAAATCCACAAATTTATGGACAAATAATTTTCGATAATGGAGCAAAAAACATACAATGGGGAAAAGACAGCCTCTTTAGTAGGTGGTGCCAGGAAAACTGGAAAAACATATGCAAAAGAATGAACCTGATCTGTGAACTCTTTCCATTAACTCAAAATGGATTAAAGACCTTCATATCAGACCTGAAACAATAAACTGTATAGAACAAAACATTGGTACCAAGCGTATGGAGCTAGGACTCAAGGAAGACTTCATGAACCTGACCTCAAAGGCAAGGGAAGTAAAAGCAAAAATAAATGAATGGAACTATATCAAACTAAAAAGCTTCTGCACAGCAAAAGAAACCATCAACAGAGAAAAGGGACAGCCAACTGAATGGGAGAAAATATTTGCTAATAACACATCAGATAAGGGTCTAATATCTAAAATATATAAAGAACTAATAAGACTTAACAACAAAAAAACAAATCACCCAATTAAAAAGTGTGCAGAAGAACTAAACAGACACTTCTCCCACGAAGAAATATAAATGGCCAGCACACATATGAAAAAATGCTCATCCTCATTAGCTATCAGGGAAATGCAAATCAAAACCAAAATTAGATACCACCTCACACCTGATAGAATGGCTATTATCAACAAGACAAGAGATAACAAGTGCTGGAGAGGAGTGCAAACTGGTACAACCACTGTGGAAGGCAGTGTGGAGGTTCCTCAGAAAATTGGGAATGGAGCTACCATTTGACCCAGCAATCCCCCTTCTGGGGATCTACCCAAAAGACTTGAAAACCTTTGTCCGCAAAGACTTATGTACCCCAATGTTCATTGCAATGCTGTTCACAGTGGCCAAAACATGGAAACAACCAAAGTGCCCTGCGACAGATGACTGGATAAAGAAGCTGTGGTACATATACACAATGGAATATTACTCAGCTATAAGGAAAGATGAAGTATTGCCATTTGCAACAAAATGGATAGACCTGTAAATCATCATGCTTAATGAAATAAGCCAGACAGAAAAAACAAAGAACTGTATGACTTCACTCATATGTGGAATATAAAACTGAAAACAACAAAGAAAAAAGAAATGAACAAACAAAGATCCCATGGACACAATCAATAGTTTGATGTTTATTGGGGATGAGGGGGTTAGGAAGGGGATAAAGGGAAGGGGTGGGAGAGGAGGGAGTGGAAGCTAAATATAAGGTGATGGAAAGAGATGTCACATTAGGTGATGAAGTTACTATACATCAAGTTGACAATGCATTGTAGAATTGTATGCCTGAAACCTATGTAATACTTGCTAACAGATGTCACTCCAATAAGTCTAACAATAAAAATGGATTAAAAAGAAAAAAAACCTTTAGGCACTGAGTTCCTAATGAGTTTCCCTGGTTAATAACATTTCACATGTTGTCACAACTCATTGCAAGGGGAATTAAATGCATCCTGTGTGACTCCACTGGGAGAGGACTCTTGGAAATTTGAATTGGTTTTCTTCAGACTTTACCCCATGTGCTTTTTCTTTTTGCTGATTTTGGTTTGTATCCTTTACCTGTAATAAATCATAATCATATGACTATATGCTGAGTCCTGTGAATCCTTCTAGCAAATCAACAGACATCCAGATAGTCTTCAGGATATCTTCCCATCACACATTCCCATAAGCAAAGCAAGAGAAACTTGCAAGAAGACTTACTTTTAGCTGCACAATTTTATGTGTCATTTGAATTTTGTATTATGTGCATGGATTATCTCTTTAAAAATTAAAACTTTCTAAAAACAGGGGAAAGACTTATCAAAACAAGTCACCTGTAAATGAGATCCAAAAGATGTTTGAAAACCACAGAAGTATAGACTGAAACCTCACATTCTAGAAGAAGAGGCCCAAAGAAAGTAAGGGTTTACCCACAGGTGCCGAAACAGTCATTACAGACACAGGACCAAAATTCTCCCTTTCCTGTTTGTAGTATTACTTCCTCTTAAGTCATGTGGCCTCTTTTCCTACACATGTCACTTCCCCTATCCTAGTGCTCTTCCCTGAATGTCTCATAGGGGCCTATTTCATGCTGACCATGGTCTCTCCTATTTCTGAGATTCCTGATTTCTCCATGCAGTGAATACTTTCAGAATCCTTCTTAAAACAGTGGTCCCATGGAAACTAAACCCAACAGGAATAGAAAAGAGAAGCTGAAGAAAAATACTACTGGCAACCATCTGGAAGGAGAGAAAAAACATAGGGGAAAGGTAAAGAAAGAGTCTAAATCATATTATCTTCCTAAGTCCTCATACTCTGGCAAAGGTGTCAACATCAGAGCCTGAAAGAAACACATCCCCTACCACTGGACAAAGCAGCTGAGCAGGACCAGACATTTCAGACCCTCCTTCAATTGCTTCTTAACCTCTCGAAAAACCCTCCACAAAGGGGAAGATGCTTACGTGCTCCAGGAAGCAGGGTCCTATCTCACTGAGGTGGGGGTCATCATTGTTGTACTGTTTCTCTAGGTCTCTCACGAAACCCATCTGAAATCTGTAGATGTCTTCAATGTTTCCAAAGATCACCTTCAGTTGTTCATCACTGAACATGTCTCTTCTCTTCCGGCATTGCTTCAGGTAGCCCTGCAGACAAAGAAAAAACCCAGACTGAGGATGTCCCTAATTCTTCAACTACTTTTAGGAGCCTCATTTCAGTTCCATGAAGTACACAGGGAATAATCATCTCTGTTTTTTTTATGAGGAAATTAAGGTTTAGAGAAAGAAGCTACTACATCAGTGGGTAATTAGGAAAGCTGGATTCAAGCAAAGATCTCAGAGTGCAAAAATCTCCAAAGTATAGAGCTTTGCCCACCATTCTCTATAACAAAGTCCCCAAAAGTCATAGGGCTTTCTCTCAGAAGCTGGTTAGGCACAAATATTTTTACTCATTTTAGTAGCTATCGGTTTAGGGGGACCTAATCATATCTCTCAAGTTCTATTTCTTATAGGACCAATTCAGAAAGTCTTCATAACATTGACAACAATTTGGTAACAGAGGCCTGGCAGGAAAACTTCCAAAAAGGAAATAGTGACTGACAAAATCAAATTATTCCTTAAAGCAATGTCTTAGCCATCTAAGATAGCTGGCCAGGAGAGATCGTTTGGATAAGCTTAGTCAACAAGCCCATCAATGTCCAGACATGGTGTTTTTAACAGGGTAAGTGTTCAGGACACATTTGTGAGAAAAAGGTGAATTCATATAGCTAGCCATTGACGAAAGGGAAAAAAGTCTCTTGGTCTAATAAGAGAGCACTGAAATAACACAATCGGACTTAGGACATACTGTACAGCAACTAATGACCACTGTCCTCATTAGAAATCATTCTTAGCACATGAATATGTTCTTGGTGAGAATGAATGATGGTCTCTTGCTTTCATCCAAAAAAAGCTAAAGGCAGTTTTCATTTGCATAACACCTTTCTTATATGTTGAGCTCCTAGTAAAGAGCATTGTAGTAACTGACTTACCACTTCTGTCCCTGTCTCTATCTCCACTTTGTCTCCCCTAACACTGCTTCCAATTAGTTCATCTAGGCATACTCCAGGAATATCCTGATATTTTGTTTTTGTGCCCTTTACCAACCTTTACCAAATTTCACTTGCCTTCCTCTTTTCACAGTCTAATTCATCCATTGATTAGTAAGTGTCTTTCAATAGTTTGAAAATTAATAATATGTGCTTGTGCTGACATTTATTTAACTAACGGCTACTGCCCTTACTGACTGGCATCTTCAAGGTGTTCTGCGTTTTTTCATATCCAATTCCTAACCGGTAATAAGCTATTCTCTATTCTTAGAATACCCTTTGGCTCCACTACTTTTACTAAAATAGCTCCCAAAATTCTGCCCCATTAGAAATCTTTCCTTGATGTATTGGGAGAAAGGCAAGAATCTACTAGATAACATACCTGCCAAATATCTAACTCCCAGGGTTTGCTTGTCTCTGTCTCTCTCCCTTTTCTCCTTCCCTTTCTCTATCTCTTTTTCACCCTATCATCTTTGGAAATATCTATGCTACAGTGGATCAGAGAAAGCAGTGAACACATCAGCTAGCAGAAACTTTTCCATCTTGACAATAGGCAAAGGGGCAAAGTGTCCCTCACCCCTGCTCCCACTTTTTCTCTCTAAGGTAGGCCCATGAGTGTAGATGAAAAAATGGTAACAGTGTCATATCAGCATGTCACATCTGGGTAAGTAGTAGGTATCGGTGAGTGAGTGACCACATTGGGAAACAGAAGAAGCCATCACGGACAGCTCATTCACCCTCAGAAAACAGGTCAAGAAGTACTTAATAGTTTTGTTCATGGCTCTCATTTGAAAGGTCTCAGGGAAGGAACAAATTATTATCAAATCTCCAAAGTGCAGCACAGAAATGAAAGAGAAACAAAGAGCTGGTTGTGGAAAAGAAAGAACAGATAGAGTTGTCAGTGCAGCTTCCTAATTCCCCGAATATGCTATTCATTGCCAGTGTTAGGGACATCATTTTCTTTCTATTACATTATATGTTATGTAATAAGGAAACATTAAGCTATACAATTTTAAAAGAAAAGTAATTGCCCATAGGATGGTGGAATCCTAGAGTTTTGTCAACTGTCTTTCTTTAAAGCTAATGGTAGATTATAAATATATCGTGGTACATTTACCTTGATGGAATATTATGTAGTCATTACAAATAATGATTGGGAAGATTATCCAGAAAATGGAAAAGTGTTTATGATATAACGTTAAAAAGTAGGACACATGTTATTGGACTATGATAACAATTCTGTAAATACATGTGTAGCTATAATAGAAAAAAAAAGAAGAAACAATTGAGAAGATGGAATGAGAGACATAATAGGAGGGTTGTCCCACCACTGTGGGAGAGCAGCATTCAACTCTGAGTCTTGTTTTCTGAGAAACTTAGAGAAAAGGATACAGAGCCAGGTGGAAGTAAGCAGGGTAGAGAGAAACCTGAAAAGCCACACTATGAAGAATGATAAAAGGAGCCAGCGCTTTTTGTCCTAGAGAAGACTTAGGAGGCCTCTGAAGGCCTGTCATAGCACAGGAAGCAGAAGGGATCTGTGGCTCTTAATGTTAAGCATGTTTCAAACACCATCTAACCCCCATCTGAATGGTAAGAGAAAATAGGGAGATATGGCAGTAGGTGTGAACTGATTCAGCGGAGGCAGTTTTGGAGAGTCTCACCTCTGCCTCCTAGGAGTAAAGTAAGTATGGGTGGGAAGGCAGGGCACACAATAGCTAAGAGTACTGTGAGAATTATCAAATAAATCACAATCAGTATGAATTAGTCCTGGCATTTCTATGGTAACAGTCAAAGAAAGTTGCCCATTTATTTCACTCTGTTTTTAATAAAAAGAAATTTATCTAGAAATCTAGAAATCTAGTGTATTAAGCTAGAATTAGTGCCTTGATATGGGATACAAACCATACTCATGATTTCCAGGGAAAATTCCAAAGACTGTGAGACAATCCTAAAGACTGCAGAAAAGTAAGATGTACCAAAAAGCCTCTGGATAATCTAGCAAAGATGGAGGGCCTAGGAAAGCCAGAAACCCCTAGGCTGGTCAAGCTGCTTCATTCCATTACCTTAGTACACTATACAAATATTAGCATTTTATACCATGTGTACACCAAGATGTAAAGACAATTGGAAAGCCAATTCACAGAAAGGAAAAACCAGATGATTACTAAGTTTGTAAACCTCACGATAAAACACATTAAATGAAAATGACATGAAGCTGCAGCTTGATAAATTCAATTAGGCCTAAGGAAGAATTTCTTGATCGTGAAGAGTACCAGGTCTGATGATTAAGTTGGTGAACTCATCCTACATAAAGTGCTACATACCTCATTGCTGAATATCACTATGGTCACCTTCATTTTTTTATTATTTTTTAATTTTTGCTTTTTGGTATGTGGGTAGCTACCTGACTGGGAATCGAACCCAGGCCGCAGCGCTGACAGCGCCAATGCTGAAGCCTTAAGCCCTACACCATCAGGGAACTCCCACTATGGTAACCTTCAAAATACTCCCCTTGGGAAGCTATGCACCAACACCAGCACCTAGTCTACCATTCAAAGCAATTTTGGAACTCATTTTTTGTAATGGCCCAGGTAAAGAAAACAGTCACTGGGGGCCAGATCAGGTGAGTAAGGAGGGTCTTCCAATACAGTTATTTGTTTACTGGCTAAAAACTCCCTCACAGACAGTGTCCCGTGAACTGGTACATTGTCATAATGCAAGAACCACGAGTTGTTAGGAAAAAGTTCAGGTTATTTTCATCTATCTTTTTCATGCAGTCTTTTCAGCACTTCCAAATAGCAAACATGGTTGACTGTTTGTCCTTTTAGTACAAATCCATAATAAACATTCCTTCTGATATTGACAAAGGAGAGCAACATCATTTTAACTCTTGATTTGGACTGATAGAACTTGTTTGGTCTTGGAAAATTGGCTGACTTCCATTGTGCACTTTGATGCTTTTTTTCAGGTTCATATTTTTACACCCATGTTTCATCACCAGTGATAACACAGCCCAAAAACTCGTCTTGCCTTTCCAAAAGGTCTCGGCAAACTTCAACTCTCCTTTGCTTTTGTTCAAGGGTGAGCTCCTTCAGGACCATTTTTGCACACACTTTTCTCATGCCAAGATTTTCAGTTAAGATTTTCCTGTTTCTCTGTTGATGTTTACTTGGTCTTCTTTGCTTCTCACAGTCAGCTGATGATTTTGATGCGCAATTTGATGAATTTTTGCAATGTTTTTGTCAGTTCTGCTCATTACTGACCACCCTGACTTCTCTCTTCATCAGTGATGCTTTCACTCCTCTCAGAAAAACATTTAATCCATTTGTACACTGCCATTTTCTTCATGGCATAAATTTGGACTCACATATCCCTGATTTCGCTTTCCCTCTTGCCAAGTTTAACACAAAATGTAATATTTGTTCATTGCTCCAATTTAAGCTCTGACATTCTCACGACAGCTCACAGAAACATGCAACAATGATAATAAATGCCACTCACCAAGACACCACCACAAGTTGACACGAACACAACTGTGAGACACAGATATACCAAGATTATGACACTTACTGAGTAGTTTGTACAGTGCTGCCAATGTAAGCTCAGGGTGGCAAGTTTGCGAACTTAATTGTCAGATCTTGTTTGAGAAAGTGATATGAATGACTGTGGAAAGCTAGTGCAGCTTCTCTGGAGGCATTTGAGCACAGAATTTATTTCATAGGTGTGGAATGACTGATATTATCTTCTTCAAGAGAGACAGACGAAGCAACTTTATAAGGCATCTTTAGCTTTACATGCTGTATGTCTCAGTCTCCCTGATTATGAGTTTTAAGATTACAAAAGGTAGTATTACCAGTCATTGGTCAAGGTGACCTAGAACAAAAACCAAGGCTCTTTTACCCCATGGTCTGTATTTAGAAAGAAGAATGCTATATTTTGCAGAAAATTCATTTAAAATGATTTTTTCTCTTACTGGCCTCACTGAATGACTCTGACTTTATTTCATACTTCCTCATTTGTAAAGTACTTTCTGCTCCCAGGAGAGGGAGGGAGGGAGAGAGAGAGAGAGAGAGAGAGAGAGAGAGAGAGAGAGAGAGAGAGAGAGAGAGAGTTAGTTTTCTAACAGATAGTGGCTTTTTACTATACTGAATGCAGTGTCCCCCATTTCACTTTCAACAGCACAAGAATGGGAAGTATTCAGAGATGTCCCTTAGCCTACAGAAAGAATAGTAGATTATGCCATGTTAACACATTCTTGCCTGAGTAAGATGTATTTCCTTGGGTATCATAGAGGAAATGGCAGGAAATGCAGAAGTAACCTGGATCATTACCACAGCTTTCCTTAATGATAGCATATCTGGATCATACAGAATAAGAGAAAGTAAAATCCAGACAGCACTTAAAGAGCAACTCTTCAATTCACTCATTTTATAGCTGGGGAACAAGGCCCAGGATGAAAAAAAATCACCTGAGTTTCCTCAGTCAGACAGTGGCTAAGGTGGGACCTGAACCTGGGACTACTCTCAATTCTGAGTCTGGCATTCTTTCTGATAAACCATATTTCTTTTCATAGCTTTTGCTTTGGAGGCTACACAATCCTAAAATATTATACTGTTTTCTGGCCTAGATATACAAAATTTTCTCCACTCTTACTTTGCTCTAGCTAAACCTTCCTTTGATACCTTTGGTTGCAGGTTAGGACAAAAGAGACATTTACCATTTAAACCTTTATCCTTAATACCACAAATAATTAAGGAACACAAAGCAGATTGCCTGTAAAATCTTTGTCTGGGTTGGCTAGATAGGGCAAGTCCTCAAAGCAGGGACATAGCACTCCCTCTTCTGAAAAAAAAAAATACTTTCATTGCTATCCTGATCCTGTGCCCTGTAGGAAGAGGCCAAGATGTTTGGAAGTTAGGAACAGGGATCACGAACTCCCACTGTGCCAGGCCTGAGAACTCTGGGAAACTAATTTTGCCTCTCAGATCTAGAAAATGGAAATAACAATAACAACCTACATCCTGTCTGAAAGATCAAATGGCATAAGATATTAGTGTATTTTGCTAAAGCGCTTACATCTAATTCTGACTTTAAACAATATTTATTGATCATCTACCATGTGACAGGCACAGTGCTAGGTGTTGAGGATACATTAGTAAATCAATGGTAAGAATCCCCACCCTTTATGGAATTTGCATTTAAGTAGGGAGATGGACATTAAATAAAACATATAAGGAAAATGTACAATATTTCAGGTAGCAATATATGCAATGAAGAAACAAAGTAGGAAAGAGGAAGACATATTGTAAAGTTACAATTTTAAATAGAATGATCAGTGAAGGTATCAAAGAGAAGATAACATTTGAGTAAACACTTAAGGGAGGTGAGGAACAAAACTATGGAGACATCTAGGGGAGAAGTGCTCTAGGCAGAAGAAAAAGCCAGTGCAAAAGCTGTGTGGAGAAGCATGCCAGGCACTTTCAAGGAACAGCAAGAAGCCAATGTGGCTGGAATAGTGGGAACATGTGGAAAAGGAGCAGGAGATGAAGTCAGAGAGGTAAGGAAGGGTTGAGAGCATAGGGATGTGTAAGTAATAATGAGAACTCTGGGTTTTACTGAAGGAGAAATAGTGAGCCATTGGAAAGTTTTGAGCAGAAGAGTGATATGACCTGACTTAGGGACTTGACAGCATCTCTCAGCTGCCAGGTATAGAACAGACTATACTTACTTGTATTACAAACACTATGATAAGACATCTATCATTTTACAATAGTTCTCCTAAAACTTTAATATGTACTATAAGTCAAATGGGAACCCTGTTAAAATGCAGATTAGGACTCAGTGGGTCTGGAGTAAAGCTAAGGATTCTGCATTTCTAACAGGTTCCCAGGTGATTCAGATACTGATGGCCTAGGACAGAACACTTTGCGGGTGGGAGCTATATCCAGGGCCTGGCAAGGACCAGCACTACACTAAATCTTTGCTGAATGAATGACTTATCAGTGAGTTAATGCCCAATGTGTCACATAGTGAATTCCAGAAGGTAATTTATGAAAATATAGATCTGCCATTTATGTGGATGTAGGAGAAAGAAATAAAGATATAAGAGAGACATGGATGGATGGGTGAATAGATAAAATGGGAGAAGGAAACAAAAACTACCTTTTCCCGAGTGCTTGCAATATTATGTTTACTTAATTTCATCAATAAACTTAAGAAGTTGGTAGAATGAAGGTCATTGGACAAATCAGAAAACCGAAGGTCAGAGGAGTTAAGGGGCACCTTCAAGACCACAGGGTTAATTAGTAACTAAGTTAGGATGTGAAAGCCAGCACTCTATTTCCCTGGAGCCCTTGTTCTTTCTACCCTACTGCACTGCCTCATGGAGACAGGAAGATAACTTTTAACCTTCCTGGAGAAGAAAGAAAATAAATTGAGGTAAAGGAAGTTAAGGCCCACAGTCCTTGGCCTTGATCTTTCCAGAGCTGAACTGTCTAATGTGGTTGCCATTAGTCTCATGTGGTTATTTAAAATAAATAAAATGTAAAATTCCATTTCTCAATTATACTAGTCATATTTCAAGTGCACAACAGCCACAGATGGTTGACTGGTGGCTACTCTATTGAAGAGTAAAGGAAGTCCTATTGAGCAGCACTGCTCTAAAGACACATGAACTTAAAAAAAAAATGTTAGCACAGTACTACTGACTACAGAATGGGCCTTAGCTACACTGAACAGGACTGGAAGACAGAAAGTAGGACCTTACCCCTCATCTGGAAGGATAGGGATAAAAATATTCAAAGTAGAATTTTCCCTGGGTCAAGGAGAATGCTATAGTGTGTGTGTGAGAAAGGGAGAGAGACAGAGAGAGAGAGAGAGAAAGAGAGAGAGAGAGAGAGGAGAAGTAGGAGAAGGAGGAGAAAAAGAGGAGAAGAAGAAAAGAGAGAAATCCTTTTAAAAACATTTTACTACATTTCTCATTGGGTTTCCCACATCATTTAGTAAAATGTCCTTTGAAAATGCCAATTTGTCTCTGCTAATCTCAAGGAGTGTGAGGAAAAGGGCTCTAATCCTCTCTCAGGTCAGAGATAGAAGCAATGGAGTTAGGAAATGTGGAGCCATAGCTCCTCACCTCCTGGAATGGGTGACGTGGGGCAAAGTGGCATACTGAAAGAGCTGAGACTTGTCCACCCATCCTGTATCTCTTATAGATTCTTCTCTCTAAGTTATTTTCTGCTCAAACTCAAAACCAGTGTTCTCCAAGTGACAGAGGAAGACCAGCAGCATAGGTATCACCAGGAATGCTTGTTAAATTCACAACTTTGGGGGAGATGTAAGGGGACTGGGCTCTTCATGTTTAACAGCTCCCTGAAAGACTCTGGTGCACCTTCAAGCTTGTGAACTGCTGTCTTGGAGGGACATGTGTTTTCTTTAATGAATAAGGTCAAGCCCTTCTACAGGGACAACTAGGTCAGCAGCCAAGAGGATAGTAGTAGAGATCCAGGATAAGGAGGGAAGGACAGGGAGGGGGAGGGAAAGTAAAGGAGAAGAAGGAGGAGGAGGAAAGAAAGAGATAGAAAGATAATATGGAAGTTAGACAGATATAGGTAGATAGAGAAATGAGAGAGCAACCGATTGGGAGAGGAACTTGAGAAGCTCCAAAGGAGCAGTTTCGCTCATTGAACAGAATCTAGGAGGCAAATCAAGCTGCTCTCTCCAACATCCCTGGGCTTTCACAGGTAGGGCCCAGGTGGGGTATTAGTTCTTCATGGAAGTGCCCTCTACTCTACCCTAATTGCCTTTATATGCACTATCATAACTGGGCCTACCTCACAAATGTCCTTGAGGTGCTTGATGTAATGGCGCTCAGTGCTCATGATTTCATTGATGACATTGGCCCGCATCTGGTCCCGGTTCTGTAGTGGCCGGCCCAGACAGAGACAGTCTGAGTTGGGGTCCAGGTGCCCATTCTGCACATCACTGGGCCCTTCCTCTACCCCATCCTCCTGGTTCACCCAGAGCTGTGGAAGAAGGCAGAAAATAAATGAATTAGCTTCTTTGAGAAGTTTCCAGCAAAGTAGAAAAAGGATTGAAATTCATCAGGTATTCAGAGATCCTTTAACCAGAGGCCTCTGTAAACTGAATACCAGGCCTGACTCTAGGGTACTTGCTGACCCTAGGCATAAGTCTAAATCTCTCTAGGCCTCTATACAAAATAGAGGATGGGGAAAGGAATCTTTAAGAGATTTCTTGGCTAAGATGTTTTCAGAAGAGAGAGGAGTTAGGGCAAGCAGAACTCATTCATTCTAGGTCATATCTAGGCAGCATAGCTGGGTCATAAAAATAAGGATTAAGCTATACATCTTAGGTGCCACAGCTGGATTATTGTCAAGCTCAATGACAATGAGAATGGGGACCAAAGCTGGATACCGGTGTGGGCATACCAAAAGCAGCGACTTTGGTGTTGATTGCCATTGAAGCATATACAAATAATCATTAAAATTTAACTGTAAAATTCCTTGAATATGCCAATATCTCTACTTCTCCAAAGTTGGAGGGGAGATGGCAGGATGTCCCCGCACAACAAAATAACTGTTGATTAAATACTTACTATGCACCAGTCACTATGCTAAGAATTTTTTAAAATTTATTTTTCAATTACCATTGACATACAGTATTATATTAGTTTCAGGTGTACAAAACAACACAGTGATTAGGAATTTATATTCCTAACAATGTGATCACTCCAATAAGCCTGTTACCCATCTGACACTGCACATAGTTATTACAATATTATTGACTATATTCCCTATGGCATACTTTACATTTCTGTGACTATTTTTTTCAATTGTAGATTACAATCAGTATTATTTTATATTAATTTCAGGTGTACACCTTAGTGGCTGGACATTTATACAATTTATGAAGTGATCCCCTTGATAAGTCCAGTACTCACCTGACATTATACATAGATTTTTACAATATTATTGACTATATTCCCCATATTGTACTAAGCATTTTCAATGAACTTTATTACTCAGTCCTGCTATACAAGTGCCATTATTACCACAACTTCATAGAAGAGGAGAATGAGGCTCTGACATAGGAAGGAGAGGGCTGGGATAGGAGCCAGGCAGTATTTATTTCAAATTATAAAGGCAAAGGGATTCAGTGGGCGGGGGGAACCTCTGTTGGGGAGGATGGGTAAGAAGTCTCTTAATCTGGGATAACCTAACTTAAATCAGGAAGGTAGCTAATTTCACCCAGTCTTAAGAAGAAGAAAAAATGGAGGTGGGGAGGGCATGGAGAAAGAGAAGGGTGGGACCCTGAGAAGAGTGGTAAGATCTGCCAGGGGAATTAGCCAAAGAGCTTGTCAGTTGTTTTAACAGCTTTATTCAACAATCCATCTTTCTCTTCCCTACTTCCAGCTTGTGTCCACATTCCTGCCTCAAGAAACTAAGATGAAGCAATTTAGATGCAATTCTACTTCTGACCTTAGAAAAGCCTGCTGGTGGGTGGCCTTAATGGGACAGAGGCTTTGGGATAAAGCTAGAGGAACAGTAGCTAAGTATCTACTTCCCAACTTGCTATATTCTGCCCTCTCCCTTTGCCTCACAAAGTGTGAGGAGCATGGTTATCACCTAGTGAACCTAATATGTCACCAGCATATATTTTACTTATTTGCCACAGGCCTAAGTAAGTAGGGCTCACTCCATTTTTTTTCTTGTATGTGGGTAGTTTCATGGCTGGGAATCGAACCCAGGCCGCAGCGTTGACAGCACCAGCGCCGAAGCCTTAAGCCACTACACCACAAGGAAACTCCCGGGCTCACTCCATTTTAATGTGTTTTTCATATGCAGCCAAATGTGCAAAAATGTACCTACACCCAGACACACCACCTTCTGCAAATGACCTATTGTAAATTTCTTTCCAGCTTGCAAAGTTCAGTTTTATGTCTTCGATATGCTAACAGCTGCCCTTTAATACAATCAATAAGCCATGATGAGGGGTGATTTATTCAAGGAACAGATATATTCAAAAAGGTAAATCTAAGGCATTGAGGCAAACATATCATATACATGACACTGTCTATTTGTAACAATAAAAACCTCATTCTCTAATAATCTATTATATTAGCGCCTGTCAGCTTCACAAAGCAAGCTAATCCCCACTATGTAAAGGGTACAATAGGCAGGATTTATGAGGTAAGAACCAATCCTTTTCTTCTTAGGAGTTTAAGACAGTCAATTCAAAATAAAATGTTGATTTTCAGATGGCTAAAATGAGATAACTCTTTGAAACCATTCCAATGGGAAGGAGCACAGAATATTAGCAAGGGGTGGGGTTAGGGGCAGATGGAAAGCCAGGTCAAGACCAAACCAAACTGAGGTTTAAGCCATACTGCAAATAACAATGAAAGGCCAGAAAGGCAACTGCAAGTAGGTGGATGCAAATTTCTTACACAGAATTTGTTGGAGAAGCCCCTCATGGCAGTACTCTTCATAAGGAGCTTCCGAGAAGGCAACACGTTAGTCTACTACACTGCAACAACCCCGTAAGTCCACTACTTGGGTTAACATGCTACCTTAATCTGAAAGAATGACTGATAGCTTCATTCATTCATTAAATCTATGTTAAATGCTTACTATGTACCAGATACTGGTGATACAACAGCAACAAAATAGACAAAAATCTCTGCCCGTTGTGGAGCTGACATTCCAGAGAAGATGTTTCTTAGCATGGAAAAAGGTGTCATGTAAGGTCCCATTATCGTTCCCCCAGGCCTAGGGTCCCATGAAATGGCCCTTGGGCCTGAGGCTATGACATTCTAGTATAAACTCTTAGTTCCCTGCTCTTGAGTGCTTCCCTGTTCTGTGCAGATGAAGGCCCGTGTCTGTTTGCATGTCAAAGTGAATTGACACAGGTCAGCCCATGAATTCACCTTTCCTGGGTGCAATGTTATCTCAGAGAACCATATCAACTCCTCACCAACAATCTGCATAGGCTAATGCACACCTGTTCATAAGTGTTTTATATAGACACTGCAATTAGTGCTTGTGGGCTCCTGGGTGACAAGAAGAAAGATAGACTATACCCAGAGCCTGGCCAATTGGAAGGCTTACCTGGAAACCCTCTCAAGGTACTTGAAGATTATTTTATTTGGCCTTCATTGAAATCTAAGCAAGGCTGAGTTAAAGCAATTCAATTTAGCAAATACTAATTTTGGACCTATTCTGTGCCAAGAAACAGGGGAGTAAGCAAGACAGCTGACTACAACTTCCTCCCTCAGTTTCAGGGAGTGCTTTCCAAATCAGAGAAGATCTCTAGTCCTCATCTTTTCCTTTCCCATTCCTACTATTCTAGGTGATTTCCCTGAGTGATCTCCTAGCTCCAATCCTTCTCAAACACCAATTTCCTTGACTATCACTTTGATTGGCTACTTTCACACTCCAAAATCCTCAATTGCCAAGTCCAAATCTCTCACCCTGGAATTCTAACATTATCATAATCTGGTTTCAACCTGCATTTGCTTTCTCATCTTCTACTATGTCCTTTAGGAACACTGGACTTCTTCTGAACTGCTCTATCATGTCCTCAAAAACTCCAAAATATAATCTTTAATTTCACACTTAAACATGGAAATAATATAGAGGCTTTCAACTACATAAATAATGAACCAATATCTCAACTTCCTGATGAAAAAACTGAGGCCCATGGAAGAAAAATGACCGTCAAAGAGTTAGAAACATACTCAGATCCAAATTTTTATATGCCTTTTAATTTTTTATATATCTTCCATTTTCTTCTTTCAGTTTTTTAAATTACATAGTTGATATAAGAATACATTTGTTTTGCAAAAAGTTAAAATATAAAGAATACTTACCATATAAGTAAGATCATATGGTATTCATCTTTCTCAGTCTGACTTATTTCACTTAGCATAATACCCTCTAGGTCCACCCATGTCATCACAAATGGTAAGATTTCATTCTTTTTATGGCTAAGTAATATTCCATTGAATATATGTATCACCACTTCTTTATCTACTCCTATATCGATGAGCACTTGGGTTGCTCCCATATCCTGGCTATTGTAAATAGTGTTACAGTGAACAAAGGAGTGCACAAATCTTTTCAAATTAATGTTTTAGATTTATCCAAATAAATACCCAAAAGTGGAATTGCTAGGTCATAAAGTGGTTCTATTTTAAATTTTTTGAGGAACCTCCAAACCATTTTTCGTAGTGGCTGCACCAATTTGTAATCCTACAAAAAGTGCACGAGGTTTCCCTTTTATCTGCATCTTTGCCAACATTTGTTTCTTCATTTATCAATGATAGCCATTCTGAAACGTATGTGGTTATACATTATATGTCCAACTACTATGCTATACATTTGAAACTAATGTAAAATAATATCAAATGTCAACTATAATTCAAAAAATAGCCACTGAAATATAAAGTATTGCATAAGAAATATAGTCAATAATAGAATAACTATGTACAGTGTCAGATGGGTAAGAGACTTACTGAGGTTATCATTTTGTGAGGTATGTAAATTTCTAATCACTATGTTGTTTTGTATACCTGAAACTAATAAAAAAAAAGATAAAAAAGAAGAAAAATAAAATCTGAATAGACCTATCACAAATTAAGAGATTGGATTAGTAATCTAAAACTTGCCACATGGGAAAAATATAACAGGATCATATGGCATCACTAGTGAATTCTAGCAAACATTGAAAAAATAATTAACATTAATCTTTCACAAACTCTTCCAAAAAACAGAAATGCAGAAATTCTCAATAAAATACTTGCAAACCAAATAAAGTAACATATAAAAAATAAAATAAAAAACCACCTTACCCGATGGGATTAATCCCAGGAGTGCAAGGTTGGTTCAATACATGAAAATCAGTCAATGTACACCCCAATAATGGAATAAAGGTTTAAAAAACATGGTCATCTCAGTTGCCATAAGTAAAACATTTGACAAAATCCAATACGCTTCCATAATTAAAAAAATAAAAAATACTCAACAAATTAGGAATAGCATAGAACTTTCTCAAAAATCATAATGGAAATTTATGAAAAACACATAGTTAATATCATACTTAATGGTGAAAGACAGAATAATTTCATCCTATTATCATGAACAAACATCACTTGTATGTCACATTTGGCCAGAGCAATTGGAGTAAAAAAAGGCTTACTAATTAGAAAAAGTCAAACTATTTACATATGACATGATCATATATACAAGTATTTAAAATCATAAGGAACCCATGCAAGCAGTTCTGTTATAACTAATATATTAGTTAAGCAATGTTGCGGGGTACACATCAATATGCAAAAGTCAATAGTATTTCTGGACACTAGTAATGCACAATCTGAAAATGAAATTAAGAAAACAATCCCATTTAAGTAGCATCAGAAAGAACAATATACTCAGAGATACGTTTAACAAAAATGCAAGACTTATACACTGAAAATTGAAAAACATTGTTGAAAGAAAGTAAAGAAGAACTAATTGAATAAAAAGGTATCTCATGTTTGTAGATTGGAAGAGTTAATATTGTTAAGATGGTAATACCCCACAAAATGATTCAGAATCAATACAATCCCAATGAAAATTCTCAGTTTGCTATTTCCAAAAATTGATAAACTGATTCTAAATTTCCCATGACAATCCAAAACTCCAGGAATAACCAAAACAATTTTGAAAAAGAAGAACAAAGTTGGAAGACTCATTTTCTGATTTCAAAACATACTATAAACTATTAGTACCAGGAGTATATTATTGGCCCAAGAATAGACATAAAGATCAATGGAATAGATAAAAGTCTAGAAATATACCCTACATTTATGATGAATTGATATTTTTCAAAAGTGTCAAAAAATTCAAGGGGGAGAACATAGTCTTTTGAACAAATAGTGCTGGGACAACTGGTTATCCACACATAAAATAATAAACTTGGACCCATACCTAAAACTATATGTAAAAATTAAGTGAAAATGGATCAAAGATCTAAATCTAAGATAAAGCTCTTACAAAGAAAACACAGAAGCAAATTTTTGTGACCTTGGATTAGGCAACAGTTTCTTATATATGACACCTAAAACACAAGTAATCAAAATAAATTAGACTTTATCAAAATTAAAAAACCTTTAATGTTGCAAATTGCACCATCAAAAAAGTGAAAACACCCACAGACTAAGAGAAAATATTTGCATATCATATATTTGATAAGGATCTAGTATCCAAAATATATAGAACTCAATGATAAAAAAAGCATTTAAAAATCACTTAAAACTGGAGAAAGCATCTGAATAGAAATTTATCCAAAGAAAATATATAAATGACCAATAAACACATGAAAAGATGCCCCACACCATTAGACATCTGTTGCCTTACAGCTGCTGACCTGTCTGTCCCCTCACGCATTCCCCATGACATCCTAAGGCAGGAGTTGAGCATGGAGGCCATGGGGGCATAGAATATCTAAGAGACAGAACTGACCTTCTCTGAGAGGTATTGTTCCTCTTTCACTCGCACACCCTCATATCACACTGTATGGCCCCAGAGGATGGCTGGTTAGTCAAAGATGGGTACGATTCCTCAAGGGAGGAACAACCTAAGACAGGCACAGTCACATAGGGGCCATCAGAAGAGAGCTTGTGCTCAACAGAGGTGAGGCATAGATCCTCGCCCTCTCTGACATTAATCTCCTGCCGCCTGGCTGCCTTGTGTCCCATGTTGCTCCAGTGGGGACCTGATAGAACAATATCGGTCATGTTTCCTTAGAGATGATTCAGATACTGAGTCAACCCCCTGGGGTGGTTTTAGTATAGTGAGTCCTTGGGGCTATGTGTTCTCATAGAAACACAATACATGTTGAAACACAATGAGAACTTTAGGAAAAAAGCAGTTTGCTAGGCAATGTAACTCACAGACCATGAAAAAAACAGTTTCACTTCCTTGTATGTCCACCAATAAAAGATATGTGTTGGCCTGATTCTGGGTTCTCAGTCATTGAGGCTGGAGTCCCTTGGCCCCACTTCTACTATATTTTTGGCTACTGTCTTTTTTCACTTTGCATCACCCTTTTTCTTTCCCACAGCTCATGTCGCACTGGACATGACAGACATCAGGGAAATACAAAGCAAAATCACAATGAGATACCATTTCACACACATTATAATGGCAGCAACAAAAAAGGAAGAATAATAGTATGTGTTGATGGTACTGTGTAAAAATTGGAACCTTCATATGGTAAAGCCACTATGGAAAACATTTTAGCAGTTCTTCACAAGTTAAACATATACATTAATTAATTTCGTGAACTCATCCTAGAAAAAGTGCTATATACCTCATTGCTGAATATCACTATGGTCACCTTCAAAGTACTCAGTCCCTTCGAAAGCTATGCACAGGCTCCAGCACCCTTTAAAGTAAATATGGAACTCTTTTTCTGGAATGGCCATCAGAGCTGCTGTCATCCCCAAAATCTGACAATTAACTGTGGCGAAGTTATGACACTTTACCAAATTGTTTGTACAGTGCTGCCAGGGTAAATGCATGGTGGCAAGTTCAAGAACTTAATTGTCAGATTTGGGGGATGATGACAACTCTAATGGCCATTCCAGAAAAAGAGTTCCAAAATTGCTTTGAAAGGTGGAGTAGGTGCTGGTGTTAGTGCATAGCTTCCGAAGGGGAGTACCTCAAAGATGACTATATTGATATTCAACCATGAGGTATGTAGCACTTTTTTAAGGATGAATTCACCAAATTAATTATCTGACCTTATATTTATCATATAATCCAGCAATTCCACTCCAGGTATATACTGAAAAGAATTAAAAACATATTTTGCACAAAAACTTGTATACAAATGTTCGTATTAGCATTATTCATAATAACTAAAAAGTGAAAACAATCTAAATGTTCATCAACTTATTAATGAATAAACTAAAATGTGGTGTGTATATATGCATATAAGGGCTGTCTGGAAAGAATATAGCCATGTAAAATGAACAATGGAGTCATTTATGGCTAGATTTTTTTCTGGACAGCCCTCACATATGTGTGTGTGGTAAAAAATGCCTCTATTGTTCATATTACATGGCTGGATACTTTCCAGACAGCCCTTGTATACGCACATACATATATACACACACAATGGAATACTACTTAGCAATACAAAGGAATGAAATACTAATACATGTTATAATGTGGATGAACCTCAAAATATTTCACTAAATAAAATAAGCCAGACACACAAAAGACTACACATATTTTACACCATTTATGGTATGTCTAAAATAGATAAATCCATAAAGAGAAAAAAAAATGAGTGGTTACTGTGGTAAGGGGGGAATGGGGAATGACTACCGATGGTTGCAGGGTTTTTTTGGAGGAGTTATGAAAATGTCCTGGAGTTAAGATAGTGGTGGTGGTTGCTGTATCTGTTATTTTCACTGTAAATCTCTTTGCTGTAGATATCTTTACTGCAGGCATTTCTGCCCCAAGCATTTCCACAGCATAACTAGTTGGCATTAAGGCAATTGTACCATAAAAATGATTAAATCATGACAAATAAAAAAGGGACATTAGAAAGGACACAATTATACATCATAAATGAATAACAAAAGTAAAAAGACTATTTAAAATGTGCGTATTATCATGGCAATACTGTGCAAAGAACTGATTTTATTTTGTGGATTGGTTCTTGTCTTGGTTCTAAAGGAAATATGGGTTTAACTCTGTGCCCTGAAAGAGGGCCCTCAGTTTTCTCCTCCCAAGGTAGTGTGTTTCAAAATAAGAAATCAACTCTAGAGGTAAATCATCATCATCTGGAAGAAATACTATTTCAAGACTGCCACTACTACCACCATGTTTACTCTTTACTGATAAGCCTTTTTGAGGGCTAGCTAAGATTTTTATATAATATAAAAATGGGACTGACTGCTGGAACTTTATCAATGGAGAAATGAAACCAAATTAACAACAACCTTAAATACATTATACCTGCCAAAGCTGGTTGATTCATCAATAAAGAAATGAAACAAACCAAAACACACACGCACACACAAAAAAAAAAAAAAAAAAAAAAACAAAACTATCAACCAGTTATTTTACTTTTTTATGCCCAAATTTCCTTATGGCTAAATATTTATGTGGTAAAATGTTTGTGGCAAAAACAGTTGTGGAAGAGATGTCTGTGGCAAAGATGTTTATAGTGAAGGTACCTAGAACTGATGGTTGCACAATGAATATAACAAAAACCACTAAATTGTACACTTTAAAATGGAGAAGTTTTTGCATGTACATTATATCTTCATAAAAATAAAAAGTTAAAACAGTCTACTAGATAAGTAGACCATTCCTCATCCTGAAGAAACCATGGTTAAAAAATTTGTGTGTAATTCTTGCTGACCTTTTTTCATGCATTTATAATTTACATTCATACTCCAGTGGACTAATTTTTGTTTCATATGTTAAATTTAATGCTTGTTTATCCATTGGCACACCTTTTTCAGCATCTTTACTAGCCCCTCCTCATAAATGGATTAGTACTTCTTAAAGGATATGTGTCGTAAGCTGCGTGGCTCTCTGAGGTCTGTGTGTGATGCCCTTGCACCTGTGAAGCATTCAGTAAAGGCTTGGGCAGTGTAATAGAAAGCCCTCCTACCCCTGGTTCCAGCAGTGTTATGTTCCTGAGAAGAGAATATGTAAACAATATTGTGTAAATTTCACCTCAATATTTTCAAAGGCCACATCTAGACAGCTAGAAAGAAATGAAGAGTCTAAGGAAGTGAAGGGTTACTGCCAGTCACATTAAATAAAAAAATCTCAGACCTGTCAAATCAATGTTATTAAACAAAAAGAAAAAAGGAAAGTCAGACAGTCCACAGCACCCACTGCCTCCTAATTAACACATGAACTTCCTTGGTAATATCTGCTGCCAGCTTTTTTCAGATAACTAATCATGAGCAGAGCTCTTTAATTTGCCTATGTTTTATGAAGGCACTATCCAAAAAAACTCAGCAAACACTAGAAAAGTGAAAAACACAGACTAGGCAGTGGGATGGGAGGAAATGAACTCTTCTATTAAAAAGGGTCACTAAAATGCTCTTCTCTGCCACTACAGTTAAACAATGGCAAAGTGTGGCTGAAAAGGTAGATTTGGGAAACTAAAAGGAACCTGGTTTACTGCAAACACAGCTCCTACCTGTTGTACACACACTCTACCTCAGTTTTGGAGCTTCAGTCTCAGCTTCCAGAAGAATCAGGTATATTAGATCCCTGAGTGTGCATGCAAGGAAGCACTTAGCATTCCTACTTGGCACAAAGCCAATCATAGTGTGTACAGTCAGGCACGAGAAACCATTACTTTGCCCGTCAAGTGAAAAAGATTTAATAACTGTCACTAATTATATGAAAGATCATTACAAAAAAGTTTGCTAACAAATTGTTTCTCTTTTTTAGCATAGACACAGTGAACAATAATAAGCTTCAACCAGAACAATGAAGATTAGGCCAAAATTAGTAGAGAATCTATGACAGTGTTGAAGGGTACAGACTTGGGAACCTGGGTTCAAATCATGGCTCTATAACTGCCTTGCTGAGTAATGTAGAATAAGTTACTTAACTTCTCTGATCCTCCATTTCCTCAACTATAAAATACAGAGAAAATATCAATCTACTCATCAGTGTATTCTGAGAATTAAATAAGGAAAACCCTTAGAGAAGTTCCTCACAGAGTCAATGATTATCCTCTAAGTTGGAACCATCCACTCCTAGAACCATGAGACAACATGGCATTTGAGAAAAACTTCTGTCTAGCCAGGAGAGGGATTTCAGAGATACTTTTGTAATTGCTCTCACGATTTCCATAAACATCTCACATTCCAAATGGCCCTTCCTTGAGAGCTAGACTCTAAACCACCTCAACAAAGAGAGACTTAGCCAGTGCTAGAGATATTTACCTCTTTTTGCCTGTGACAAGGCTTCCTAAAGTGAGAACTCAAGCCAGAATGGGGATGGAGCTGGGTGCAAGGAAACCTTCCATAGATGACACAGTTTCCTTCCCAATCAAGAAAGCTAGATGTCTTTGGCAAAGTTGAGAGATGCCAAATCCATTTATAAAAGTCAACTTCATTTCTGTAAATTAGCAAATATTATCTAGGAAAAAAGATGACTTTTACAAAGATACCATTTTTAATCACAAAACCACATATAATTCCTAAAAGAAAATATAAAAAAATACAAAAGCCCTTTGTGAAAAAATTGATTAAGCATTTTTGAAAGATATAACTGAAATAAAAAGAGAATAAAACTGTATTTTTGGTACCCAATATTGTAAAATTGTCAATTCTTCTTAACTTGATCTAGTGACTAAATTTATCCAAAGCAAAATCTCAGTAAAGATTTTAGACCATTTAATAAGCTCATTATAAAATAATGTATACAGATACATAAAGGAACACAAACAGGACATGCCTGAAGGAAAAAAAAATCAAAGTGAGATGACTTAAAAGACAGAATAAAATTATAGTAATGAAGATAAGCCAAAGGAACGAATTAGAAAGTACCAGACAGTCAAATACATATGACAATGTGATTCAGAAAAGATCTACTATTTCAAATTATTGAGAAAATAAAGATGTGTTCAAATAAATGGAAGAAAATAAAATCATATCACTTCCTCACACCATATATATAACAAATTCCCAAGGAATTAAATTCTAATCATTAAAAGCAGAACTACAAAAACTTTTATAAAACATTCAAAATGACTTCATGACCTCAGAGTAGAGAAGACTTCTTAAATAAGAAACAAGTAGAGCATAAACATGAAAGAAATTAATGTTTAACCATTTTAATTAACAACTTTTCTCCAAAAACAATAGCATTTTATTTAAAGTGATTGCACAAATAATTAGTCTTCAAAATGTGTAAAGAAGGTCTTTAAAAACAATGAACTAAGGACCAACAATCCCTTAGGGGAAAAAAATGGGAAAAATGTGAGACACATTTTGCTGATGAGGAATTATAAATGACTCACAAACATACGAAAATATGCTCAATCTGTTTACAAACATAAAACAATGTAAAATAACACCACAATGAGATATTATTTTACAGTCATCAGATTGGCACATATTAAAATTTTGACAATAAAAGTGTTCAAGATGTAGACGAAAAAAGCAATCTAGGTACTTCTGGCAGAAAGCTTATATAAAGAAATAATGGCTGAAAACTTCGCAAATATGGGGAAAGATATGGACATTCAGGTACATGAATCTCAAAAAACTCCAACCAAGTTCAACCAAAAGATTTCACTGATATACATTACAGTAAAAATGTCAAAGGATAAAGTACAAATTGGTATCTAAAAAATCATCACAGGGATGCAAAGTGAAGCATCAGTAATGCAATCAATTATATTGTAATAATTATATATGTTGCCAGATAGGAACTAGATCAGGGGGTTCACTTTATAAATTATATAAATGTCTACCTACCATGCTATATGCCTAAAATTAAAATAAAATAATAATGAATTCCAACTGTAATTGAAAAATTACAAAACTAAAATTAAAATCTTAAGAAAAAGTCTTTAAGTGAAAAGATAAATCAAAGGCCAAGAATCTTGAAAGCAGCAAGGGAAAAGAAGCTTGTCACATACAAGGTAACTCCCATAAGCATATCAGTGGATTTCTCAGCAGAGACATTGCAGACCAGGACAGTGGAATGCTATATTCAAATTACGTTAAAAAAATACTGCCAAGCAAGAATAAATTTACCTGGCAAAATTATCAAACACAAGTAAAGGAATAAGAAAGACATTCCCAGATGAACAAAAGCTGAAGGAATTCATCACCACTAGACCAGTCTATTTTTTCTGAAAACACTTTATTTATTATTATTTTTTCCAATTACCTGTGACATGCAATATTATATTGGTTTCTGGTGTACAGCATAGTGATGAGACATTTATACAACTTACAAAGTCCTCATTCCAATATATCTGGTTCCCATCTGACACCATATATAGTTATTAGAATGTTATTGATTGTATGCCCTATGCTATACTTTACAAACCTGTAATTGTTTATTAACTACAACTTTGTACTTCTTGATTCCCTTTTCACCTGCCCCTCCAGCTCTCCTCCCTGACCCCCACAAATCTAGTACCCATCTGACACCACACACAGTCATTGCAACATTGTTGACCATATACCCATGCTGTACTCTACATCTCCATAACTATTACTTTGTAACAACCAAACTGAACTTCCCAATCCCCTCCACTTATTACACCCACTCTCCCAACCCACCTACCATCTGTCAATAAACCAAATGTTTTCAATACCTATGAATCTGTTCCTGTTTCACTTTTTTACTTTCTTCTTTGGATTTCACCTATAAAGTGAAATTGCTTCTGTCTCATTCTGTTTGTCACTCCTCTCAGTGCAATATCCTCTATGTCTTTTGATTTAAACCTTTAATAAGTATAACATGAAAGAAACTGTTCATAGTCATGTAGCCATTACCATTCTATCATTTATAATTTTTGTTTTTTCCTATCTTAAATAAGTCTCTCTAATATCCTTCATCATACTGGTTTGGTGATGGTGAACTCCTTCATCACGTTGAATATTTTCTGTCAGTCGCTTCTGGCCTGCAAATTTTCTGATGAAAACTCAGCTGAGAGTCATATGCGTGCTCGCTTATGGGTTACTACTTGCCTTTCTGTTGCTGCTTTTAAAATTTTCTCTTTTTCTTTCATTTTTGCCATTTTAATTATGATGCATCTTGGTGTGATCCTGTTTGGGTTCATCTTGTTTGAGACTCCCTGTGCTTGCTGAGCTTGTATGACTCTTTCCTTTGCCAGGTTAGAGAAGTTTTCAGTCATTATTTCTTCAAATAAGTTCTACATCCTTTGTTATTTCTCTCTGCCTTCTGGTATTTCCATGATGTGAATGTTGTTATACTAGATACTGTCCCAGAGAAATCTTAAACTATCCTCATTTTTTGGATTTGTTTTTCTTTTTCTTGTTCTGACTGGGTGTTGTCTACTAGCCTATCTTCTAATTCACAGATTTGTGTCTCTGCTTCATGTAGTCTAAAGATTCCTTGTATTCAATATTTCATTGTAGTCTTTATTTCTGTCTGGCTTCTTTTAATGAATTCTGTGTCTTTCTTTATGCTTTCTTTCTGTTAAAATTACCACTAGTTTCTCTGATCATTTTTATAACTATTGTTTTGAGCTCTGTGTCCTATAAGTTGCCTGTTACCATTTCGTTTAGTGTGATTTTCTTTCTTTCTTTTGAGTTGCATGGCTTTCTTTATTTCCTTGTTCTGGCATCCTCTCTGTTTGTAGATACTCTGCTCCTTAACCTGACACCAAATGCTATAGTTTCTTTGGGGCTCCCTACTGAAACTAGGAGGAGGTGGGGGGAAAGAGGTCTGGAAGGGTGGGTGAGAGAGGGTGATTAGTGCTTTTGTTCCCCAGCATGTGCAGGCAGTGCTGGCTTATACTTTTCTGTATTCAGTTTGCCCCAAGGTCTCTTTCCTGCATTTTGGGATCAGATGTCTTGAATGCTGGTCCCCCAGACAGGGCTGCTTATGAGCAGAAAAGTGTGTCTACAGTCCCCTCTCTCCTTTTGGTTCCCTAGCAAGAGCAAGGTCTGGCTGAGTCTTCTCATCTACCCTGTCCCTCCCCCTCCTGTTGGAACCGAGTGAAGTCGGGCAGTTATGTCTGGGAGCACCAATGCGTGTACCGGCTGGAGTCAAAGCAAGGTCCACTTGCAGTGTCTCACAGCCCCAGCCTCTGACCCCTTTTTCTCTGTCCTGTGGACCGAGTGAAATCCAGAATGCTCACCCGTCACCTTTTTCCTCCTCCCTCCTGCAGCAGCAAATTTCCAAGCCGGAACCTGCGTGTGGTCCACATCTCTGCACTTCCCACCCTCCCTTTTTTTGTTTTGGTAGTTCCCTGGCTGGGAATTGAACCCAGTCTGCAGCATTGAGTGCACTGAAATCTAGCCACTACACCACCAGGGAACTCCCTGCACTTCCCCTTTTTCCCTCCTCCCAATTGCCCCTCTTTGCCCACCTGCAAGTACTTCTATGCAACAAGTGGGTCTCTTAGTTGTGTCTGTATGTTGTGTAGGGAATCTTTAATTGAGTTATAGATGTTCTATTTGTTGTGATCTCTAGGGGCATTTTTCAGAAGCCCCTCTCATGCCATCATTTTGTTGCCCTCCCTAGACCTGTCTGAGATATGTGAAAGGGAGTTGGTTATTCAAGCTGAAAAGAAAACATGCTTGCTAGTAAGATACAGTTATTCAAAAGTATAGAACTCACTGGTAAAGATAAATATATAGTGAAACTAAGAATACTATAATACTGTAATACTGTATATAAATCACTTAAATCTAGTCCAAAGGCTAAACAACAAAATAATTATAAATAACTCCAGTTACAATATTTCTTTAATGGATATATGATATAAAAAGATGGAAAACATGGTATCAAAAACATAAAATGTGTGTGTGGGGGGGGGTAAAAGTTTTGAGCCTTTGTATGTGGAAAATTTAAGTTGTTATCAGGCTAAAAGAGACTGTTATAACTGTAAAATGTTTTGGATAAGTCTCATGGTAACCACAAAGTGAAAACCTACAGTAGATACAAAAAAGATAAAAACAATCAAAGCATACCACTAAAGAAAATCATCAAATCATAAAGGAAGAAAGCAAGAGGATGAAGGATATAAAAGATCTGTAAAACACTCAGAAAACAATTGCCAAAAATGGCAATAAGTACTTACCTATCAATAATTATTTAAATGGAAATAGACTAAAATCTTTAATCAAAAGAAGAAAGTGGCTGAAAGGATAACATACAAGACCTAACTATGCTGCCTACAAGAGATTCACTTCAGCTTGAGGAATACACATAGGTTGAAAGCAAAGATATGGAAAAAGATATCCCATGCATATGGAAAAAATAATAGAGCAGGGGTAGCTATACATGTATTGCCCAGAATTGATTTTAAGTCCAAACTGTAATAAGAGACAAAGAAGGTCATTATATGATCATAAATGGGTCAATTCATCAAGAGAAATAGCAATAGTAAATATAAAAGTACACCCAACATCAGAGAAACTAAATATATGAAGAAAATATTAACAGATCTAAAAAGATTTTAAAAAACTATGCATTAATAGTAGAGGACTTCAAGATCACACTTTCAACAATTTATAGATCAGACAGAAAATCAATAAGGACATATTGGACCTGAACTACAGTTTAGATCAAATGTATCAACAGACATATTCAGAACATTCTATTCAACAGCAGCAGAATATACATAGTTCTCAGGTGCTCATATGTTAGGCAGAAAACAAGCCTTAACCAATTTAAGAAGATTGCAATCATATCAAGTATCCTATCCAGTCAAAATGGTATGAAACTAGAAATCAGTAACAGAAGAAAACCTGAAAAATCTACAAAAATGTGGAGACTGAACATCATGCTTCTGAATAAATAAAGGGAAAAAAAAAAAGCTAAAGGGAAATCAAAAGTATCTTGAAAATAACAAAAACTGATATACAACATACCAAAACTTTTGGGATGTGGAAAAAGCAGTATAAGAAGAAAGTTTAAAGATCAGTTCCTATATTAAGAAAAAAGGTTCATCTAAAATAAACAATCTAACTTTATACTATAAAGAACTAGAAAAAGAAGAACAACCACAGCTCAAGGTTAGGAGAAGGAAAGAATGGCGAGAGCAGAAATAAATTGAAATAGAGACTAGAACGAAAATAATGAAAGATCAATGAAATTATGATAAGAGTTAGTTTTCTGAAAAGATAAACAAAATTGACAAAACTTTCACTGGACTAAGAAAAAAGAGAAAAGATACAGATAGCCAGAAACAAAACAGTAGACATTATAACAGATACCACAGATATACAAAACATCATTAAGAGCATACTTTGAAGTCATAAACCAACAGATTAGAAAACCTAGAGAAAATGGATAAATTCCTAGAAATGTAAAACTTAGCAAGACCTAATCATGGATAAATAGAATATTTGAACAAATTAATGAATAAAGAAATTGAATTAGTAATCTAAAATATCCCAATAAACTGAAGTAAAAAACAATATGGCTTCACTGGCGAATTATACCAAACATTTAAGGAAGAATTAACATCGATTCTTCTGAAACAAAAACCTGAAGAGAAGGATACATTTTCAAACACATTTTACAAAGCCAGCAGTACTCTGATACCAAAATCAGACAAGGACACTACAACAAATGAAAATTGTAAAGCAATATTCTTGATGAACACAGATGCAAAATTCCCCAACAAAGTACTACAAAACCAAATTCAACAACATATTAAAAGGATTATACAGCTTCAACAGATTATATTTATCCCTGGGATGCAAGGATGGCTCAACATAGCCAAATCAATAAATGTAATACACCACATTAACAAAATGAAGTATAAATATATATGATCATTTCATAGATGCAAAAACAGCATTTGAAAAATGAAAGCCACACATGGCAAGCCCACAGCTAATATCATACTCAATGGTGAAAAGCTGCAAGCTTTTACTTTGATATTAGTAGGACAAAAAGGATGTGCAGTCTAACCATTTTTATTCAGTATAGTACTGGAAGCCCTATCCAGATCAATTAGGCAACAAAAAGAAATAAAAAGCATCCAACTTGGAAAGAAAGAAGTTAAACTGTTTCTGTTTGCAGATGACATGATCTTATATAGAAAGAACCCTAAAGATGCTATTAAAAAAAACTGTTAAATTAATAAATGAATTCAGTAAAGTTGCAAGAGGCAAAATCAATAAACAAAAATTAGTTGCATTTCTATACACTAAAAATGAGCTAGCTTAAAAAGACATTAAGAAAATAATCCCATTTAAAACAGCATGAAAAATAATGAAATAGGTATAAATTTTACCAAGTAAGTTAAAGATCTGTACAATGAAAATTACAAAATGTCAATGAAAGAAATTTAGAAAGACGAAAAAAATGGAAAAATCTCTCATGCTCATGGATTGTAATAATTAATATTGTTAAAATATCCATTCTACCAAAAGCAATATAGATATTCAAAGCAACCTACCAAAATTCCAATGACATTTTTATAGAAATAAAAAAATAAATGTATGTAATAAAAAAAGACCCCAAATAGCTAAAATAATCTTGAGTAGGAAGAACAAAGCTGGAGGCATCACACTTCTGACTTTCAACTACATTAAAAAGCTATAGTAATCAAAACAGCATGGTACTGGCATTAAAACAGACACACAGACCAATGGAACAGAAAGACCAAAAATAAACCTACACCTATACAGACAACTAATTTTCAACAAAAGCACCATACAAAAAGGAAAGCATAGTCTCTTTAATAAATCATTCTGAGAAAAGTGAATTTCAATGCAAATAATAAAATTGGACCCTTATCTTACAAAACTCATAAAAATCAACTCAAAAGAGATTAAAGACTTAACCATAAGACCTAGATAGACCGTAAAACTCCTAGATGGAAACACAGCATAAAATCTCCTTGGCAATGATATTTTGAAACTGACAACAAAAGCACAGGCAACAGTAAACAAGTGGGAATGTATCCAACTAAATAGTTTCTGTACAGTGAAGGAAACAATCAATAATATGAAAAAAATAATCTATGAAATGGGATAAAATATGTTCAAATCATATGTGTGATAAGAGGTTAATAACCAAAATATTATCATGGTAAGCAAAATAAGTCAGATGGAAAATATCAAGTACTATATGACTTCACTTAATGTGAAATATAAAACTGAAAGCAATAAACAAACAAGATAAATAAAGAAACAAAAATTCATGGACACAGACAACAGTTTACTGGTTACTAGAGGGTAAAGTGGGAAAGGGAGATGATAGAAGAGGGAAAAGTGGGTCAAATATATGGTGATGGAAGGAGAACTGACTGGGTGGTGAACACACAATGCAACATATAGATGATATATTATAGAAATGTACACTTGAAACCTTGTATAATGCTACTATCCAATGTCACCCCAATAAATTAAATAAAAATTTTTGAAAACCGAAATGTATAAATATATAAATAAAACTCAGAACTCAATAACAAAAACACTCCTGTTTTTAAAAAGGGCATAGGACCTGAAAAGACATTTTTCCAAAGGAATACAAATGCTCAACAGGTATAAAAACTAAATGCTCAAAATTGCTAATCATCAGAAAAAAGTAAAATTAAAAGATACCATCCCATACATGTTAGGATGGCTAGTATCTAAAAGTCAGAAGATAATGAGTATTGGCGAGGGTGTGGAGAAAAGAAAGACCTTGTACACTGTTGGTGTAAATGTAAATTTGTATAGTCATAGAGAAAACAGTTTGGAAGCATCTCAAAAATTAGTACTATATGATCCATCAGTCCCACTTCTGGATACACACACACACACACACACACACACACTATAAAAATCACTATTTGGAAGAGAAATATGCATTCCCATTCTCATTACAGCTTTCTCACAGTAGCCAAGATAATGGAAACAAAATGAATGTCAGTCTATGCATAAATAGATAAAACAAGTATCTCACACACACACACACACACACACAATATCATTTAGCTTTTAAAGAAAGGAAATACTGACATTTGCAAAAACATGGGTGATCTTGTAAGACATTAAGTCAAGTGAAGTAAAGCAGACACCAAAATATAAATATCACATGATCTTGCTTCATGTGTAATAAAAAGAAATGTCAAACCCATAGTAATAGAAAGTAGAATGATGGCTCCCAGGGAAAAGGGGACATAATTACAAAGGTACAAACCTTTAGTAAAAGGTAATTTCTAGAGATCTAAATTATAGCATGTTGACTATAAATAATAGTAGTATATATATCATATACTTGAAATTTGCTGAGAGTACATCTTAAGTGTTCTCACCACACACACAAAAAACAACAGTAAACTACAGGAAGTGATATGCTGATTAGTTTGTAATAATCATTTCACAATGTATACATTTATCAAAAGCATCACATTGCAGACTTTAAATACATAGAATTTTTATTTAGCAAAAATAGATGCTTTAAATGTTGAAACAATAATTTTAGTTAAATTAAGTAGATACTGTTAAATGTTTGAAATACTTTAAATAACATTTAATATGTGTGTATTCAAATATGTATTCAAATGTATATTTATTATTATAGTATAATTGTTACAAAAAAAACTAGATGCCTCTATTTTCTACTCTACCTTTAAACCTTCTTTTATTGGTTTTCCTGGGCCTATCACCTGCTTAGACATCAACAGAATTTAGGTTTATATTAGTCAAATAGCCACAAAAGCAGTATTTTTATCAAATTAAATGAAATCACTCAGTAATTATTCATAACTATTGTGTGCAGGGCCCTGTGCTCCTGGTAGAGTGGGTAACAAACAAATAACATGTTTATATATAGATATTAATTGACTCTGTCAGGACCTTTGGAAGTTTATTTTTTTCTACATTTCCATTGATTTGCATTCTGTCTGGACTAAAAGAAAGAGGAGGCTTCTAGTTCAGCTACGTAGATATAGAAATACAAACCCCTGCTCTCTTTGATTTAGTGATGAAAGTTGCACTACGCGAGGATTCTAAAAGCAAGCTGACCTCAGTTACTCATCTCCCAGACAGCTTGCAATATTTGATAGACATTCAGAAAAACTACTTCAGGGTAATAACCTAGTAAAACACTGACTTGGGAGTCAGATTTGTTATCGTGTGTTACCTATGCCATTTACTAGTATACCAGCAGAGTCTCACTCAGTATCTGATCATGCAGAATTCAACCAGTAACCCAAATCTGGCTTGTTCCTAGTTTAGGGTTGTCCGGAAATATCAGCTTTGTATTTCTAACTCCTTCTAGTCCCTATCCATGTTGAGGTATTATTCTTCTGTGACTACTCAAGTCATATGCCTCTTTCTGACCTTATGTCCTTTTCTGACCACATCTTTTCCCCAATTATCCTTTGCCTTCCACCTGCTGACCTGTGTATACAATGTTATGGCATCCAGTAGTTGGGGTGAAGAAAGAATGGGGAATGACTGTTAATGGGTATAGGTTTCTTTGGAGGTGATGAAAAAGTACTGGAACTAGATAGAGGTGATGGTTGTACAACACTGTAAATGCACTGAATTGTACATTTTAAAATGATAAATTTATATTATGTATATTTACTTCAATTTAAAAAACAGAGAGTATCGGAGTTCCCTGGTGGTGTAGTGGCTTAAAGCTTCGGGGCTGGCACTGTCAACGCTGTGGCCTGGGTTCGATTCCCAGCCAGGGAACTACCCACATACAAAACAAAACAAAAAACAGAGAGTATTGGCTAGAAAGTTACTTAGAGTTTATCTAGCCCAACTCCTCCATCTCGTAGGGGTGATAACTGAGATCTGGCAAAGAGAAATGACTTGACTAAGGTCACAGAGCTTAGGCAAGTAATTTCCCTTCTGTATAAGTTCTCATATCCACCATCAGTTTCTCATACAATGGGCTCCAGATCTAAAGTACTGTGTACCTCTTCAGTAGCCACTTAGTGATCATCTCTTGGATGAATGAATTTATAACTAAGCCCTTCATTCTATAGATGAGGAAATCATTATTGGTTCACTGCATGCTGTCTGCCTCTGGATTTCTGGTCACCTACTTACTGGAACATAACTAATAACATGATACTGGACCTAATACCAACCACTTACCATGGCAACAAAGCCACCTTCTTTCTGCTGCCTAATGACACTGCACTCTACTTACTGGGTTGGACTTTTCTCTAACATGTGTAATTGGAAGGGTCTTCAATTCTCTCATGCCCTGAGCCTGTACCAACCCACATGAAGAGGTAAACTTCTAGGACCTGGCGTCAACTCAAGTTCATCTGACTTCACTGCAATTTCAGGGCTACTGCTGGCCATGTCTTAAATGTAACATCATTATTAAATGTACCCTTAAGAGTAAGCTATGGTCACTAATATGTAACTGAATGTGGGCATAATCCCACCCCACATATAGCCCTCAGCCCCAAGAGTAGCAATGTCAATAACCTCACTATCTTAATCAGATTATCAAAAAAACTAAAAAGCTGGACCAATGGGTAGGATTTACAGGTCTATTATTGTATCTTTTTCCCCCAGTACATCTTACAAAAGATGTTTTCCAATTTGTTCTTGGTCTCCTATGTATAGCAGTCTTCCACCATTTACTCACTCATAAATGAGGGCTAACTGTTAACTGCTAATGTGCAGCCCCACCAATTGTTGTTATACCTGTTGGGAGAAGCCAGAGCAACCAAGAAGTACATTGTCTAATTACATATTCACTAGGCTCATTAACTGCAACATCTTTCTTAATTAGTTTTGAAAGCCTGGCAATATCAGCATGCCCTGGCCTCCATGTAGCCCACATCCTCATACAAGTGGATGAAATGGGTGGAACAGAAGAAGCCTTTAGTGCCCAAATGGCCTCAGTCTAACCATTTGTAGGAGCAGCAAGAAGCTGATGCAGAGGAACAGGATGAAGGTCCAGAGGCCTGGAGAACAGGAGAGGCTTAGCAGACCTCATCTCAGGCATCAGACCTCTGAACGGCTATGGAAAGAATAGAAGGTCAGTGCATTCTTGGAAGGTGGAGAATAAGGATTCTCCTATTATCATTGAAGATTTGCTGCTGGTATCGTCAGTATTATTAGTGAGTGCTTCCTATGTGTCGGAACCTACAATCAGTACTTTTCTTGCATACTTATAGTCATTTCTCACAATTTAATGCAGTAGGTACTATTATATCATCGAATTACAGATGAGGTCACTGAAGTACAAGTGATTTGCCCATGGCTACATGGCTAAGAAATGGGAAGAGGGTGATTTCAATCCAGAAAGATTATCTGCCGCTGGTGCTTTTAGTTAAGAACACCATTCCCATGTATAGAAGTGCCAGAAAGACAGATTTCAATTCAACATAAGGACAAACTCTCTCAGAGCTGTCCTGAGCTACAACCTGAGTCACAACCTCTGAAACGGTAGGGAGACACCTAACAGTGAAGGTGTGAAAACAGAGACTTGATAACTACTTTGGTGACAGGGATATTCTGGAAGGGTTCAAACATCAACAAGGACGCTGAACTAGATGACTTTTAAAATCTCCCCAAGCCCTAAAACTCCCTGTGTGAATGAACAACAATTGCCAACAGAACATTTTAAGAAGGATCAACAAATCCAGGCCTTTTGACTGGATCCAATTATACTAAGTCCAATCATACATAAACTTAGACCAGGATGTCTTTCCTTAAGCAAGAGCCCATGGGCAGTCACAGAGAATGATACTTAGAGCATTAACACAAATAGCATACTAATAACATACCAATGCTGAAGGCTTCTCTTCGATCATCCATGGGGGCAAATAAAATGTTCACAAGATACATTCTTTTACAAAGCATTTATGCTTTGTAAAAGAAAATCCTGGTTCCTTTCCAGGTGTAAAATCAAACAAACCAAACAAACAAAAAGTCATTCTGTTTCCAAGCCTCTTCAAAAAGCAAAAACTCCTAGTATACAATGTGATGTCATGGAAACAACATTGAGCTAACAACCAGGGGATTTAGTTCTGCTCTGCAATTCTACCTTGCTACAGAACCCTAAATAGTTGATGTTCCATCTTGGGACCTCAGTTCCCTCATCCCGTATCTGCAATGGGGATGTGAAGGGCTGGTGGTGAGAGTTTTTTGAAATAGGACATGTCAAGTAATCCATAAAGGTTTAACGAAAAGTATCTAAATAATAAAATAAATTATAACAAAACAGGTCTCTTCATTAAGACAACTGTTTAGCTAGTAAAAGTAATGGGAGAATAGCATTCCAGCCTATGGAAATACTCTTTTAATTGTGGTTTCCATAACAACTATAGAGGGTCTGATGCTAAGGGGAGACTTGATAAACACTTGGCAGTAATGGGGAGAATGATGAAAATCTTTCCAAGGTTTCTCTCTCCTTCCCTCCTTTGGACTCACGCTGCCTCCATCCCCTGACCCCTGTCATCTGTTTAGTTTCTATCTTCTATTTAGTCAGGCCAAGATAGCCGATGAAGTTAATTTACTCTGTTTAGAGGCCAGTTCAACTTCTAGGTCCTCTGCTGCTGGGTAGGAGGCCGTGAGTTGGTAGTGGGGTGGGTGGTTGTGAAGTGAAGTGGTGGTGGTGGAAAGGAAGAAAGGTTAGAGCCTCAAATTTCTTCAACTAAATTTTAACAAAGAACTTCAGGTCCCAACCACCCCAAATGAATTTTTCACTTGTATAATTGCACCTTTTCCCAGCAGAAAGGGGAAAAAGCAAAGTAAAATAAAAAACTGCCCATTTATGAGATAGGAAAGTACTTTCCTCCACCTTTAAGGAAATCACCTGCTCTTACAACAGGTTTTGCCAATATCATTCCTGTAGAAGGATCAAAGCGGAAACACCTGTGGCCTGGTACCACTTAAGATGTTCTGCTATCTAAAATTCCATCCTCAGCTACCTATCAATGCCTAGATACTGCATCCAAAGACAAACAATGTCAGTCTTATGTCTTATGTGAGGAAACAGAAATGAAGCTCAGTGAATCTGTCAGCTCTAGGTATTTCTGTTCCAGAGTTGAAGGGTTGGTTATATTGGGGACAGTGGGTAGGGGATAGGCAGGGAATAGTTCTCACTCTGTCCCAATCAAGAAAGAGAAATGGAGCAAATATAAGTTAGAAGTAAAGCTCTTGGGGAAACTAAAAAAAGCCAAAGGTTAAGAGGATTTTTTTTTCAAGTGTCCCTGCATTATATAACTCCTTTGGATGGCATCTCATGACTATTGAGTGTTCTGGCATCAGTCAGGCAATGCAAAGACCTGAGGGAGGCACTTCATCTTAAAGCAGTAAGTGTTACCCAGGTATTAGAATTCTAGCTCTTTGAGATCGGCAGATTCAATGTTCACCTTTAGTTCTGGCATATCGTGGTCTCAACTCAGCCCACATTGGAGTTTGGAATCCACTTCAGACAACAGCTCATCTGGCCAGATGCACTGCCTTGGGGAACAAGTTGTCTCAAGGACTGGGGAGTAAAAAGAGCAAGGATGGGAAGGGAAGAGAAAAGAGAAGTAGGTACACTTGAAAGACAAATTTGTTAGGCTTCGAAATTTCAAGCCTAAGTAAACTCATAGGTGTGTCCTAATCTCTCTGAGGGGATCAGGAAAGGGAGAGGCTGACCCTTGCACAGTCATAAAGGTCTTGGAGACTAGCAGCCTAGGCAATGTTACTGACAAGCCTGGCTGGCTCTTGTATAGCTTAGTCAGGAGTACTTTTGGCCCTAGGCTAGGTCCAAAACATGTCATCAGTAAGCAGAAGCTAAGAATCCTGCCATCTTGAAACTGGATCTGGAAGACAAGGAGGAGCCAAAAGAGAACTTCCAGAGCAAAGGTAACATGAGCTGGCAGCCCTGATAGTAACAAGGGCACTTCTTTGCTGGGTTGCTTTCTTCTGTCTTAACTGCGGCTTCTGCCTTAACTGTGGCCTCTACCCCTCAAAAAAACCAACCCAGAAAAAGGCAAGATGGCGACTGGAGAGGAGGTCCCTAAAGCCTCTCCCAGAAAACACAATTGAACAGCCGTCCAGGAGCCAAGAAAGAGGACCCTGAGTGACAAAACGGCTGTTGAGAAATCACTAAATCACAAGTAAACACCTGAAGGTTGGCGAGAAGGGGGCGAGTCGGGAAGAGGGAAGGGAGCAGAGACAAACTACAACAGGACATGTTCCCGGCTGACTATTCAGAGCGGCGCAGTTTGGGGGAAGGGAGAGACCGGGAAGCTGGGCTTTGGAGCCGCATGCTGGGGATGGAGTTTGTGAGCCAGCCTCTGGAAATTTTGAGTGGTAGAAGGGCTGAGCGAGGACTCTGAACTGCAAAGATGACACCCCAGCTCTAAGCCCCCTGGAGACGTACACAGGGCTGCAGTTTCTGTTCCCAGCTTGCTGCAAAGGCGACCCTGCTGTCTCAGGCCAGGCCCACAGCATTGGATTTATGGAGCGTGCACTTTCTCATGCACCCCAGGGTTCTGAAAGCAGTGTGAGCCCTTAGACAGCCAGGTGCTGAACCAGGGCTAGGAAGAAAGACTGATTTGATAGCATTCACCAGAGCCAACAGAAACAAGCCTCGGAACAGCTTCCCCAGCAAAGGGCAGAAGGCAGAGCCGCCTTTGGAACGCCTTTTGATGGCCTCTCCCCAGGATATATGTGCATAGCCTCCAAACTTAGTAGGAGATCAGAAACAAGAAAGAAACAGCCCTATCTCCCCCAAAACTTGACCCCCAGTGCGACCTAGTGTCTGCCCTACAGCAAGACACCACAAAAGCAATAATCTGGGCACTGAACATAAAGCCCACATATCAAAGAGGAAGAACTCAGCGGACAGGATGAATTCCTTAAAAACTAAAACTCCTCAGAAAGAACATGAAATTTACCCAGAAGACGGCTTGTCACAACTGGAAGTGTCTCATTTAAGTGACGGAGAATTTAAAGCAGCCATTCTAAAGGCTGTGAGAGAAATGAAAACCTATTGGCAGAACACCATAGCTGAGATAAATAATATAAAAAAGGATATAAACGACATAAAAAAGGAACTCTGTGAACAAAAAGAACAATTTAACAAAGAAATTGAAAACATAAGAAAGATTGAGACGGAAATATGAGAAATAAATAATACCATAAAAGAAGTGAGAAATGAAATAACTGCCATAGGAAACAGGACCAATCACATGGAGGAAAGAATTGGTGATATTGAAGATCAGAGCAAGGAAACAGCTCAGAAAGAGGAAGAGAGGGAATACAGAACCAAAAGGATTGAAAGAACTCTGCAAGAAATATCTGACTCCATGAGACAAAACAACATCAGGATAATAGGAATAGAAGAGGGGGCAGAGCAATCTGCAGAGAGCATACTCAAACAAATCATACATGAGAACTTTCCAAAACTATGGAAAGATCTGGAACCCAAAGTTCAAGAAGAAAACAGGTCCCCCAGATACCTGGACCCCAACTGATCATCTCCAAGACACATGGTACTAAAGATGTCCAAAACTAAAGACAAAGAGACAATTCTCAAGGCAGCCAGGGAAAAAAGAACTATAACCTTTAGAGGAAAAGCCATCAGGCTGGCATCAGATTTCTCAGCAGAAACTCTACAAGCCAGCAGAGAATGGAACCCAATATTCAAAACTTTAAAAGAGAAAAATTTCCAGCCAAGAATAAATTATCCAGCAAAATTATCTTTCAGATATGAAGGTGGAATAAAGACCTTCTCAGACACACAGAAGCAGAGGGAATTTGCCAGCATGAGGCCAGCACTCCAAGAAATACTGAAGGAGGCTCTTTGGCCTGATACAAAACATCAGGAAAAATGGAACAAAGTTGGGGCAACAAGAAAGAAACATAAATAAACAAACAAAAACAAACAAACAAACAAACAAACAAAAACAAAGAAAGAAATAAGTAATGGCCACAGGAAATCCTCACATATCGATCATCACTCTAAAGGTCAATGGACTGAACTCACCAATAAAAAGACACAGAGTAGCAGACTGGATTAAAAAACAGAATGCATCCATATGCTGTCTCCAAGAAACACACCTCAGCTGTAAGGACAAACACAGACTCAGAGTGAAAGGATGGGATACACTACTCCAAGCAAATGGTAACCAGAGAAAAGCAGGAGTGGCCATACTGATATCTGATGAAATAAAATTCAAGTTAAAGAAGATAGTAAAAGACAAAGATGGACATTACACAATGATAAAAGGCACAATGCAACAACAAGAAGACTTGACACTAATCAACATATATGCTCCCAACCAGGATGCACCAAAATATACAAAGAAACTACTAACAGATTTGAAAGGAGAAACTGATGAATACACAATCATATTGGGGGACTTAAACACCCTGCTAACAGCCATGGACAGATCATCCAAACAGAAAAAAAAATAAGGAAACAACATCTCTAAATGACACATTATAGCAATTGGACATAATTGACATTTACAGGTCACTTCATCCAGCAAAGAGACTATACCTTCTTTTCTAATGCACATGGAACATTCTCAAGAATAGATCACATTCTAGGACACAAAAGTAGCCTCAGCAAATTCAAGAAGATCGAAATCATACCAAGTATACTCTTAGACCAAAAAGCTTTGAAATTGGAGATGAACTGTAAAAGGAAAGCAGAAAAAAAAACACATATACATGGAAATTAAACAACAGCTTATTAAAAAAGGACTGGATAAAAGAACAAATAAAAGATGAGATTAAAAAATATATAGAAACTAATGACAATGAAAATACAACGTATCAGAATTTTTGGGACACAGCGAAAGCGGTAATAAGAGGGAAATTTATATCATTACAGGCCTATCTTAAGAAACAAGAAAAATCACAAGCAAACATCTTAGCATCCCATCTGAAAGAACTAGAAAAAGAAGAGCAGACAAAACCCAAAGTCAGAGAAGGAAAGAAATAACAAAAATTAAAGCAGAGCTAAACCAATTAGAGAACACAAGGACCATAGAGAAAATTAATATTACGAAGAGCTGGTTCTTTGAGAAAGTCAACAAAACTGACAAACCCCTGGCGAGACTAATCAAAGGACGAAAGGAAAGGACACAAATAACCAAAATTAGAAATGAAAGGGGAGAAATTAGCACTGATACCACAGAAATACAAAGGATTATAAGAACATATTATGAAGGACTTTATGCCATGAAATTTAACAACCTAGAAGAAATGGACAAGTTTCTACAGACTTATAGCCTACCAAGACTGAACCAAGAAGAACTGGATAATCTAAATAGACCAATCAATAGCAACGAGATTGAAATGACTATCTATAATCTCCCTAAAGGCAAAAGCCCTGGACCAGATGGTTTGACCAATGAGTTCTACCAAGCATTGAAAGACGAATTAATGCCTATCCTTCTCAGACTCTTCCAAAAAATTGAAGAGGAAGCAATACTTCCTAACTCATTCTATGAGGCCAACATTACTCTAATACCAAAGCCTGGCAAAGACAACACAAAAAAAGAAAACTATAGACCAATATCTCTGATGAACACACATGCAAAAATCCTGAACAAAATATTAGCAAACAGAATACAATAATGCATCAAAAAGATCATACATCATGATCAAGTGGGATTCATCCCGGGAGCACAAGGATGGTTCAACATACGAAAATCAATCTATGTGATACACCACATAAACAAAATCAAAGATAAAGACCATATGGTCATTTCAATTGATGCAGAAAATGCTTTTGACAAGGTACAACATCCATTTATGATCAAAACACTAAATAAAATAGGTATAGAAGGAAAGTATCTCAACATAATAAAGGCCATATATGAGAGACCCTCGGCTATCATCATACTGAATGGGGAAAAGCTGAAACCTATTCCCCTAAAATCAGGAACAAGACAGGGATGCCCGCTGTCACCACTGTTATTTAATATGGTCTGGAAGTTCTAGCCACGGCAATCAGGCAAGAGAAAGGAAACAAAGGTATCCAAATTGGGAAAGAAGAGGTCAAATTGTCACTATTTGCGGATGACATGATCGTTGATATAAAAAATTCCAAAGATTCCACCAGGAAACTATTAGAAACAATTAACAAATGTAGTAAAGTTACAGGATATAAAATCAAAGTACAAAAATCAACAGCATTCCTTTATACAAACAATGAAACCTCAGAAAAAGAAATGAGGGAGTCAATTCCTTTTGCTATTACAACAAAAAGAATGAAATACCTGGGAATTAACTTAACAAAGAACGTGACAGACTTATACACAGAAAACTATAAGACACTTTTGAAAGAAATTGGAACAGACTTTAAGAGGTAGAAAAATATCCCCTGTTCATGGATAGGAAGACTTAACATTGTTCAAATGGCCATTCTGCCCAAAGCAATCTACAGATTTAATGCAATACCCATCAAAATCCCACAATCATACTTTCGTGAAATAGATAAAAGAATTATTAGATTTATATGGAACCATGAAAGACCTCGAATTGCCAAAGCAATACTACATAAAAAGAATAAGGCTGGTGGCATTACACTTCCTGACTTCTATTTATATTACAAAGCATCAA